>BOPP01000717.1:3375-15713 GCA_017312745.1 Gryllus bimaculatus | reverse complement strand
GCTGTCTTGGGAAACAATGCAGTGATGTATATGTGAGAAGTTCATAGTTGAACGGCGACAAGGTAAAGTAATGAATTGTGAAGTCCTTTTGATTGCTTCTCTTTGTTGAACATTGGCATGAGGCTTGATTAATTTTTCATATTTTTAACGTCGAAGATAGAGAAAAACTGAGTGTGACGTACTATGGAGAGAAATATTTTCTGTAAACGTTTTCTTATATTCTGATATCGCTATCCTAACTTGTTGAATTCTGAATACGGATAGAAACAAAACGTTTGTTTTTCGATTAGTAATAAAAATTTCAGAAATTTTTTTTAGGTGTAATGTTTAATGCTCCATACAATTTCACATGTTCAGATAAGGAGTTAAGAGTAATTTGCTCTTCAAGTTGTTACGTTATATCAAATAAGATTAAACGTTGCAACATTTATTAAAAGAAAAGGTGTTTTTACGCGCTTTATCGAAATATAAACCATTCTACTGTGTAGTTTAAAATATAAGACATTAGAAAACTTGCGCTTTCACACACAAAGTATCCTATCAAAGGATCCTATCCTACCATAAATAATGAAATTTGAAGCACTTGTACATGGGAAATGTTGACCTTTCTAAGAAAAAATAATTGGAATGGAAATATTTTACCATGTAGTTTGGACAAGAACACAAAAAGAAAATAACAACTGTCATCAGTGTTTCGAACGAACGAAAAACTGCGGCAACGTTGCACGACATAATACACAGCGAGAATTTTAAATATTTGGAAACTGAGCAAGGCTGGCCTTTGGGCATTGCTTTGTGAGCTGACATTCTCGTATTAGGGAATAAATGTATTTAATGTATGTAGAAAATAAATTAATTTCTGGCTTCAAAAGTTACTCATTTTAAAAATTATATTGACTGCTTACAATCAAATGTTGTTAAACAATGAGGTTGATAACTGTTTTTGCAAGTGGTTAATAAAATTGAGGTTATTCACTGACATTTGACAAATTGACTTTTTGACAAATTTTTTATATATTATCTAATCTTTGAACTTTTTCCCTCCATTATCGTTCATTTTTACGCGCTCACACAATGGAGGACTGGGTTAGGCGAAAATGCGTCGCAGTAGCCCTTTAACTACTACCTCCATCTCTTCAACGGCGGTCGCAGAACGGAGATTGCGCCAAAGGGCGCCGTGGACAAGTATGCCGTAAGTCAGGAAGGTCGGGCGCGGAAGTTGGCGAAGGGACGACTCAAAGCCCCCTTCTCAGAGCATTGAGCTCTTTAATCCTACGCAGTCACCGCCATTGCCTTTTATCCCTTCGCGATGCTTCGGCCAGGGGCTCGGTGGCTTCCCAAACGGTCACCCGGCCAGGAACCCACGAAGGCTGGAATTGCTCAACTTGCGTGACTTCACGGAGCGCAGTTAAGGAATTCGGCCAGCGTCGCCGGTTTGGTCGATTACCTGCCAATTATTGTCAATAGGGAAGAGTTTGGGGCAAAGCGGAAAAGCTAGCCCAGACTCAAGAGAAAAGGACTGCCATTCCGTAGCACTAGTTTATTCTTCAAATTTTAAGTTTAATTGAACGTCCCATTTTGAAAAGCATGACAGACGCGGCAAAGCCGGTGGAGGGGTTCCAAGACATGCTCAGCTCGCCTCGATCCCCGCCCCCGCTCCGGCCACTTGGTCGCTAGCGAGGAGGCGTGGAAGGGTGAAGTGCTGAGAAAGGAGGGGTGACATGAGAACACGAGGCGGTTGCCGGGCAGTGTTCAAACCGAACAGGCGGTGTTATGAACTAATTAGTGAATTAGTTAACTATATAGTAACATAGTGATACGATCGCTTTGTATTTAAACTGTTTTCTTTTTTAATATGCGCAGGTATCGCTGACTCGCTTTTACGATCTACCTCGTCCCTGGAGTGTGGCAGCATCTATTCACGGAGCAAATCTTCCCGTGTTGTTGGAACAAGGCTCTCGACGTGGAAGTATTAACGTACTCTCTGCATTTCCTAATAGTGGGGACTTGTCGAGATTCGCTAAGTATTTATCGCTTTGTCCACGAACCAACCCTCTCGGAGTTTTTGTAATAGTCTACATGCATTGTCATGACCTTCAAATAGAGAATGTCCATGGTATAAACAGAGAGTTCTATCTAAAACTTGGCACTAGCCGTGTGATTCATTTTTGTGCAGATAGTAACTCGTTTGTGTATATCTCAAAGTCTCACAATGGAGCGCAGGAGCAATGGCATATTATGATGAAAACTGTCTCAGGTTTCTGTAACGAGCAAATGGATGAACGCAAGAGGATGGTGCAACTGAACACTGGACTTCAAAACTTGAACGGCTTTCGATTCGACTTCGTAATTCGCGAGCAACACGCGTGGATAGACAGAAGAGGTGAAGATCGTTTTGGTGGACGAGATCCTAATTTTGCCATCCTACTAACGGATTATGGAATGCAATGGTTAGATTCAAGTAAGAGATCTAACTTAAATACAATGAGTTCAATGGACCTTGAATTAGGACTGCCAGTATGGAGAACTACCGAGCAGTGGGTCTCGAAACAGAAGTTTCGGGGAAGTATTACCGCTACCGTTACACAGGTAATTGTACAATGTGATAAATTGAAACTTAAGGGTAGGTAGCGACAAGTTACAGCAACTACCTGTCATGCATTGCGTTTAGCTCCCAATGTCATCCTTCAGGTATAATCAGTGGAGGGCGTATTTTAGTATATTTGCATATTATATTCCTCGCGACCAAACGTTTTTTCCAAGAAAATACGCTGCAGACAACAAGAAAGAAATATATTAATTTTTCCAAAAAAAAAGAAGAGAGAATAACGAATTTCTTCCAATAGAAATCATCTTTTAATGTTTTCAAAAATATGAGGTAATTTTTTTTTTGTGTAATGGCGTCAAACAATTGCCGTGCTTGAATTTAGCTGGGCTTGTGAACATAAAATTGGAAAGTATGTTAGATTCTATTCTTATGAAAGTGATATAGATTGAAGGAAGGCTATCAATTGTAACTTAGAACTAACAAAACATCAGTTTTTATGTCATGAAAAATTTTGATGATTAAGATGCTTCCATTTGTTAAAAGTTTAAAAAAGGACTAATTTTTGCTATCGAAAGAAAACGCAGGTTTCACATTTGAATGGTTTGTTTGAATATATTCGTTTATTTCTAATACTATAACTGAAAGAAACAGATTCAAAATTTGTAGGACAATTTTAACTTTATTACACCTACGCTGTCTTGGGAAACAATGCAGTGATTATATGTGAGAGTTCTAGTTGAACGGCGACAAGGTAAGTAATGAATTGTGAAGAGTCCTTTTGATATGCTTCTGCTTGGTTGAACATTGCATCGAGGCTTGATTAATTTTCATATTTTTAGACGTCGAAGATAGAGAAAACTGAGTGGTAACGTACTATGGAGAGAAATATTATTCCTGTAAACGTTTCTTAATATTTTGATATCGCTATCCTACATGTTGAATTCCTGAATACGGATCAGAAAAAACGTTTGTTTTGATTAGTAATAAAATTTCAGAAACTTTTTTTGGTGTAATGTTAATGCCATCATCAAATTTTCACGATGTTCAGATCAAGGAGTTAAGATGTAATTTGTGCTCTTTCAAGTTGTTACGTTATATGTCAAATAAATTAAACGTAGCAACATTTATAAAAAAAAGGTGTTTTTTAAACGCGCTTTATCGAAAATATAAACATTCTACTGTGTAGTTTAAAATATAAGACAATAGAAAACTTGCGCTTCACACCAAAGTATCCTATCAAAGGATCCTATCCTAACATAAATAATAAATTGGAAGCACTTGTACATGGAAATGTTACCTTTATTAAGAAAAATAATTGAATGGAAATATTTTATCATGTAGTTTGGACAATAACACAAAAAGGAAAATAACAACTGTCATCAGTTTTTTCGTAACGAACGAAAAACTGCGGCAACGTTGCAACTGACATAATTCACAAGAGGGAATTTTAAATATTTGAACTGAGCAAGGCTGCGTTGGGCATTGCTCTTTGGACTGACATCTCGTATTAGGAATAAATGTATTTAATGACATGTAGAAAATAAATTAATTTCTGGCTTCAAAATTACTCATGTTTAAAAATTATATTGAATGCTTACAATCAAATGTTTGTTTAAGACATGAGGTGATAACTGTTTTTGCAGTGTTTAATAATTGAAGTTGCTTCACTGACATTTGACAAATTGCTATTGACAAATTTTTATTTATAATTCAATCTATTTGAGCTATTTTTTCCCCCTCATTATCCGTTATTTTTAAGCGCTCACACAAAATGGGGGACTGGTTGCGAAAGAATGCGGTCGAGTAGCCCTTTTAAAATTTACTAACCTCCATCTCTTCAACGGCGTCCCAGAACGGAGATGCGCCAGAAGGGTCGCCGTGGACAAGTGTGACGTAGTGAAAAGAAATAAATTTCAATAACAAAATAAAAAAAATATATTCAAGATTATGTACAGTTACTTATATGAATTGCTAATTTTAAAACACTGTCCGGAACCTTTTCCTTTCTGAACACTGGCCTACGCAGAAAACAAAGCCACGGACGTGATGACGCGGTCGGACTCTTGTCCGTGACAATTACCGTCACATGGCCTGACGCCAAAAGTTAACCCGGTCGTGGCGACGTGTGCTTAAGCCGTGAGATTGTCTGCCCTTTACCTTTCCCGGACTTCGCCTCAACTCTACACAGCCTCCTTGTACATACACGTACAAGCTTCCGATGCAACTGAATGAGAACGCGGGCGCAGATGGCGCCGGGTGTGAAATAGTTGAGGCTGAACACTTCCCACCACCGTTCCATAGATATTAGACTTCGCAGGCCACTTGGTTTAGGCCCCACGACAGAATTCTGCAGGTTGGCTTGCCTGCTTCCCGGATTTGAGGCACGCTAGCTAGCCTCCTCGGATTTACAGCGGAACGGTATTTTTTGTGGCTCTGCGGCTCTACATGAGTCAAATCCGCCAGAGCGCAACTCCGGTATGTCTAGGCTTAACCCCTCCTTCCTCCCCGAGCGGTACTTTACCAACTAACGGTTCTGGCCTGTGTTAAGACGCCACACAAGTATGCGATAAGCTGCAAGGGAAGCGGTCGGGCGCTCGCGAAGTGCGAAGGGCGGCCAAAGCCCTCTCGAGCGGGATTGGGAAAAGTGGTCTTTAATCTACGCAGTCAGGTCCATTCTCGCCTTTTATCCCCTTGCGATGCTTCGGCAGGGGCTCGGTGGCTTCCCCGAAATCGGCCCCGGCAGGAACACACGAAGGCTGGAATTGCTCCTTTGCGTGACTTACACGGAGCGCAGTTTAAGGATTCGGCCAGCGTCGGCCGGGTTTTGGTCCGATTACCTGCCAATTATTGTCACTAGGGAAGAGATTGGCAAATGCGGAAAAGCTAGCCCAGCAGCTCAAGAGAAAAGGACTGCATTCCGGTGCCACTAGTTTTAATTCTTGTCTCAATTTAAGTTTAATAGAAACGTCCATTTTGAAAGCGATGACGACGCGCAAAGCGGTTGGAGGGGTTCAAACAATGCTAGCTCGCTCGATCCCGCCCCCGTCCGGCCACTTGGTCGTAGCGTAGAGGTGTGGAAGGGAAGGCTGAGAAGGAGGGGTGACATGAGAACACTAAGGCGGTTGCGGGCAGTGTTTTCCCAACGAACAGGGGTGTTATGAAACTAATTAGTCGAATTGTTAACTATGATAGTAACAGTAGTGATGCGACGCTTTGTATTTAAACTGTTTCTTTTAAATATGCGCAGGTATCGTATCGCTTTTTACGATCTACTGTCCCTGGAGTGTGGCAGATTATATTCACTGGAGCAATATCTTCCGTGGTTGTTAGGAACAAAGGCTCTCGACGTGGACGTATAACGTAACTCTCTTGCCATTTCTAATAAGTGGGGACTTGTCGAGATTCGCTTAAGTATTTATCGCTTTGTCGCACGAACCAACTCCTGCTCGGAGTTTTTTGTGAATATCCACTAATGCATTGACATGACTCAAAAGATAAGAGATGTCTATGGTGATAAACGAGAGTTCTATCTAAAACTTGGCACAGCGGGGTGATTCATTTTGTGCAGATGGTAATCGTTTGTGTATATTAAAGTCCTCACAATGGGCGCAGGAGCAATGGCATATTATGATGAAAACTGTCTCTCAAGGTTGCTGGTAACGAGCACAATGATGAACGCAAGAGGATGGTGCAACTGCTACTGGACTTCATAACTTGAACGGCTTTGATTCGACTTCGTAATTGCCGACAACACGTCGTCGTGGATAGACAGAAGAGCTGAAGATGTTTTGGGTGGACGAGATCCTAATTTTGCCATTCACCTACTACAGGATTATGGTGCAATGGTTAGATTCAATGTAAGAGATCTAACTTAAATACAATGAGTTTCATGGACGTTGAATTAGGATGCCAGTAGGAGAACTATTACGGAAGCAGTGGGTCTCGAAACAAGAAAGTTTGGGGAAGTTTACCGCTACCGTTTACAACAGTAATGGTACAATGTGATAATATTGAAAACTTGTAGGTAGGTAGCGACAAGTTATCAGAATACCTGTCATGCATTGCTTTTAGCTCCAATGTTCATGCCGTATCAGGTATAACTCACAGCTGAAGGGGTATTTTACTATATCTTGCATAATTATTTCCCTCGCGACACATACGTTTTTTCCAAGAAATACGCTGCAGACAACAGAAAGAAATATATTTAATATTTTTTAGTGCTTATTTTACATATATGACCAGTATGGAATATATCAGTAATATCGTGCTTATTGACGCTAATATTTTTAATATTATTGTCCCTCTGAATACTGTCGCTTTACTGTTTATTCTTGTTTCAAGCTGCAGATTTTACAGGTTACGTTTTGTTAATCGTCTGTGAAAGTATTATCTAAAAATGTGGACGTTGTTTAGAGGCAGTAAACTTCTAAGAAATAGCTTTTGCTTCATTGGGAATCTTGTCGACTTAGATGACTAAAGCTGATCCGTTTACCGGGAGATGGAGCTCTATAGCAGTTAATTCGGAAGAAATAACTCCGCTGCAGGGAATTAATTCAATTTCATTGCTTTCAACAGCAGCCTATTTATTTATTCATAGTGCCATTTGACATGTCATCAGCTGTGACGGTGTCATCTAATCGGGAGCTTCACAACAGAGACGTCGCAGTAGTGACGTTCAAGCTCCCTGATTGTATTAACTGAAACAGCTGATCAAAGTATATGAGTAGGTTTCAGCTGGGAGTAAGTAGGTTGGCGGTTTCGGTGGCGAAGTGTCTCTTTGGTGGCGGAGGACAAACTGTGGGCTTCGCGCAGTTCCGGTTGAAATTTCGACGTCACGAGTTCTTGTATTGAAGTGCCGTGCTGGGCGTGGGTCTCCCGAGGCGCAGAAGGCCTTACTCCTGGCCCCTTGCTTTGGCGCTCGATGAACTATATGCTAAATAAACATTAAAATATGCGTGCGAGCGTCTCATTACAGTCATTACTGGACTCATAACACATTTCATTTCAATAAAATGATCAATTCAAAAAACGCGCAAGATTTTTGAAGGTTTCGAAAATGCTACTAACAAATTCTCTAAGTCATATTATGGTCATATATTCAAATTTTTATTCGTAAATGCTTGCATATATCTAACATTTTAGGTGATTATCATTTGGAGCCCTTGCATTACCAAAGGGGAGTGTACTCTCTTTTGGTCCACACATGTTTTCTTAACTTTTTGTAGGGATCTTTTAAAAATATGCGCATTTGTATATCGTTTATCTTAGTGCGTTGTAGTCAAATAAAATGCAATATATTGCAAGAGGTTGTTTATAATATGAAATATTAGTATTTTGGACTGCAAAAATACAAAACGAATTAGTATATTCACAATCAAAAACTCAAAATTCACATTACATTTTTTGGAATATTTGTAGTATTTTTTAATCTTAGTTTAATACATTACTGTGTTGGAAAAAACATTGACCTTTATTTAATATAATGTAATACGTTTTTGGCATTAAATGCACATATTGATGCAATATCATGAATATTTTACATACAATGAAATATCATCAATATAATTAAACAAAAATAATTAATTTAATGCATTTTTGTGTAATGATTGAGGCATATGTTTTAAGTTTCAATTTATCAAAATTGTCAAAAAGTCAATAAATGAGAATTTATTCGGAGGTCCTGGACCCCAACTCCTCTGGTATCGCCCTCTGGTTGAAGCCTTATGCCACTTTCGCCCATTCTGTTCGCAGTCTAACGAGTACCTGTGGTGAGAAAGGCCCAAAGAGTTCTTTGGGCTGGCTGTTGCGCTGTTGCCATATGATTGGAAAACCTGGAGTTTTCTTGGGGGAATATTAGTACTGTTGTCTTGATCAACCCTGGTAAGTAGACGTAGTTTCCTGATCTCAAGTTATGCTTTCCCGCATTTTTCGATGTTTTTGGAGATGTTTTATGGGGGTTCCTCAATGAGCAATTTGGGCATCTCAGCATATAATCGTCTTGTGCGCAATCTTCTTGCATATACTTGCAGGAAACGGCATACACGGGACTTTTGCTTGGTTTTATTACAAATCTCTCAATATTTTATGGAGATAAATTCCATCAAAGACGCTCGTTGCGACTCATGAGAGACTGTATATGCCCAAAGTGCACGCTGACACAGATTTTCCTCGATCCGTTTAGAAAACTTAAAAACAATTTAATATTCATACAAAACGTAAGTGAAAGAGATATATGTGTGCGAGACATAATTATGACGGGAAAGGCTGCGAATTAATGTCCGAGATGATAATTGGGGTCACTTCGCGCTACAGAAAATATAGAGAGGAGGGTAGAATTGTTTGCATAAGGTGAAAGAGCCTTTATCTCCCCGATTTTGCAGGTTATGTGGTTCCCGGATCATCTGATTTGAACGTCATCAACAATAGTTAATCCTCCGCTTGTGGCAGTCGGGGTTGTTCGACCACTGGGAAGATCTGCTTGCGTACAGTTTGGATCTAGATGGGCAAACGGACGCGACTCATTTAAATTGTTGACAACCTTGTGCCTTAGAAATAACACCTGCAGGGCCTTTCTTTCTTGTTCGTTGGAGGTATGTCCTTGGCAGGTATCGCGTTCCTATTAGAAGGTTCGAAACACAAGATCCAGTAAAATTGTCTAAAACGGAACCTGCACAAGCCTGAAACCTGCTTAACGGAAATCCTCCGACCGTGTGAAGTTAAATGGATATTACAACAGCATAAACGAAAGGAACTTACGGAAATGTAGTCATCATATGTACGCGGATGATCTGCAAATTTATATCTCCGGAAGACGCATCAAGGATTAGAAATGCTAATAAATAATTAAATAATAACTTCCGTCTGTAGTCAAATGGTCAATGAGAAACGGACCTCAATTTAATCCTCAAAATCACAACATCATATTGGCTTTCTCAATGCAATAGAAACTTGAAGGTTCATATGTTCCTGATGTGCTTATTAGACATGTTGTAGTACCCTCATCGTCGATACACAAGTCAAAAACTTGGGCTTTGAATACTTGATGATCATCTAAGTTGGGGAATATCAAGATCGAAATGTTGTCGGAAAGTTGTTATGGCTTCTTTGCTAATCCTTAGAATATATCGATAAATGTCTCCTACTAATAGAAAGAAATGTTGGTAAAAACTGTTATGTCTCATTTCGATCTACGGGGAATTGTGTATAACAATTTAAAAAGATCACTCGCTCAAACTCTAACAGAGGGCTCAAATTCCGTATTCGTTTCAATTTATAATAGAAAAAATACGATTCTAACATCTCTGGAGTTTACAAACACAGCAGAAATATTAACAGCTAAAGATAGGCTGATTGTATCACAGGCCTTTGTCTTTTATTAAGAATGCTAAAAATGGGTTCCCGACTACTAACAACTAGTTTTGTACTCTAAATCATAGATTTCAAATCCCAGTTTACTCTGCATTCCAAAAAGCAAACAGCTACTACACAATAAATCGTTACGCAATTACGTAGCCCGCGAATGGAATAATTTGCCTCCCAATATTAAAAACTCTCTTCATTCACATCTTTTAAGAACACCCTGCATGATTTTTTTACAAAGTAAAATACACCATTTTGTAGATTTACGGGTCAATAAAAATTTATTCTTAGTAGTGGTTAAGATCATGTGTTTTAGAATAACATTAATTTTCTTTTGTAAAAATACTGTTTAGCTTTCTTGCGTAACCTGCTTGAGTACTGGCCGGAACTGTACTTTCATCCGTAGAGCACGAGGCGGTTTTAAACAAGAAAACCCTTTTGCAGCAGTGGACCGCAGTGAGGATGAGCATCGATGATTCGTTACTTTCATGTTAGTCAGTTTCATTGTATTAAGGAACAGTGCTGGTGGTTTTTTCCCCGACTAGCGGGTTTTCCTCCAGGATGAGCGAGCGTGTGATGGTGTCTCTGTATAATGGATAACATCGCTCGGTGAATACAGGCTGTCACGGGAGCGCGCCAGATCTTAGAAGAACAATCTCATTTAATTCAAATTGTGTTTTTATCTCAGACATGATTTAAAATTATTTCAAAATTATATTTGTCAATATTATCCATTTAACTTCTTGAACGTTCTCTATTTATACGTTGCCTTTTTTTTTTTAAAAAAAAAAAAACATTTCCTTTTCCACTAACTATTCAACTTGTAGATTAACATTTAAATTAAATTTTAATTAACATTACTTTTTGTAATTTTAATATTTTAATTACATTACTGCTGTTATATTTGGGACATGTGGTCAGGCGAAGAGCGGGCCTGATGGCGAGCTCGCCATATAATACAAGCATATGTATTATTATTATTATTATTATATATAGGATCCAATGGGAAACGAACGGTTTTTCTAGTCTTCAAGGGAAAAACCTTATAATAAAACTGATTCCTGTGAAATTAAATTGGCAGTTATCAGAGAGTCGAAATTGTCTTAATAGAATGAATGCTTACCAAGTCTGTTTTGAACATTTTTGTCCAGTGTTATGTATGTGGTCGAAACCCTTGAAAGGTACCATTGGGGCACAAGGCCTCGCGAGGTATAGAGAAAAACGCATAGTGGTTGGGCTGTGAAGCCGTTATGCGCTGAAAGAGTCTGCGAGAAGTCTAGTGCAGGCACTTGCTAGTGTGGTGTGGTTTTGTGAGTTTTAAAGAGTTTGGCACTGTTAGATAAAATAATAAACTTAATAAACTTTTTCAATTCATGAAGAATTGAAAAAGAGTACTAAAGAAAAAAAGGCAAAACGGCCAAATTTCTAGGTGTAATGTTGGAAAAAAATACAATATTTCAGTGAACAAGTTTGAAGTTTTTCCGTTTTTAATTATGAAGTAAAGAAGAATTAATTATGTTTTAATATTGATTCTTCATTAATAAGTATATATGTTAATATATTTTTAAAATTTGTAATGTCATGTTATAGTTCAGGAGCGGTAATATCCATATACCAGTGTAATAAATGGACAATCCTGTCAAGAATGGAAACTTCTCTAAGCGAAATAATTTTTTATCCAATCGATTTCCGGTTTTAACGGAGCATTTACTATACATGTTTTTCCCCAGTACATGCATTAAGGGTGTAGTCTGGTAATTATATAGAGATTTTTTCACTTGCAGACAACACGGTCACTTGGCAGTACATCCCTTTCGTGAAAGCATTCAGTACAGGGACGGGAAAGATATCTCGTCAAAATGATGATAGGAAGTTATAGCGCTCCCTGCAAGTAAAGATTGAAGGTTCGATAGCACTCTCACACTAAATAACCCCTTCGTGTTGCGGTATTGCAAACAAGAGCGCATTCCCTTTCATTCTGTTCGTATTTTATTTCCATCTGCAGCTTCTAATTCTCCCTTCTTCCAACACCGGATCTGCTTCCAAACTGATAACCATACCGGCGACGAGAATAAATAATCGCTTTCCGCACCCCTACTGCAACTTCTTTGACTCATTCATTTGGCGGAGATGAATAAACCAATTGATAACTATATGGAAGTTTCTGAATCAGAAAGCTGAAGAAAAAAAACTTCGAAATGACGTTATATCAGAAAATTACGTTGCGTTAGTGAAATAAAATGAGAATATTATAAATAACGAAGTTTGCATGGACGGCTACCAAGAAAGTAAATAGAATACATGCAAGATTATTATACCTCTCTTTTTTAATCAATTTTGACATTCATTGAAAACTAAAAGAATGGATAACGTAGACGATTTTAGGCGATAAATGTTACTAACTGGACGGCTGAACTGGGTCAAATGATTA
>BOPP01000716.1:0-15733 GCA_017312745.1 Gryllus bimaculatus | reverse complement strand
ATAAATCTAATCTAATCTAAAATAAAACAATACAGTAAGGAAATATGTGCATAGGCACTTAATTAGTTAAGGAGGGGAACAAATTCAAATTATTTTGGCAAACACGATATACCGAAAGATAGCAATTGTGGATTTTGTAATGTCTGATTTATTAAAGGCGAATCAGAGCAAACAACGATAAGTATTTCTTTTGCTTATAATTTTGTATGAGGCAATGTATGTGAGCATGTTGATATTATTCTGACACAATGAGTCATTACGTACATATAAATAAATAGACGCATTCCTTCAGTGGGATCTTCGATTATTATAAAATATTTCGATGACGAAATGCCAAGAAGTGAAGGGCGAATTTCAATCGGAACGAGAAAGGAATTTCGCGGATTTCATGACAAGCAAATATTTATTCCCGATCGACTGCAGCAATCAAATGTTTTTCCAATGTTATTTCCGGACAAGAAAAGCGAACGCTTCTCTTCTTTGAACGGAACTGGTCTTTTAATATATCACGAACAAATCTTACGCGTTATGATTTCGGAAACCAGAAACGTTTTAATTTCCTCTCCCTCAGTCCCTTCGCAGTCTTGATTGCCTGGGCGCTCCATCTCATTTCTGATAGCTCAGTAAGGGGAAATATAAATTTTTAGATATTTGTTCCCTTTTAGGGTGTTATTACATCTCATGAATGATAAAAAGGAAAGAAGTGAAATGCCGCATTTGGTTTAATAACAAGAAACGTGTTGAAAGAACGGATCCGCATTTTTTTTGTCAAATAAAATTCGAGAGGGAGAAGAAACTAATCCAAGATGTCAACAGAGCGGAAAATAGGAAGAAAGGAGGAGGAGAAGGATTCATGTGTGCGATGGTGTGCGCAGAGGAGGCGGTCTTTAGTGCTCCGTCTTTATTCCGAGGTAGGACGCCTTGTTACGACAAGAAACATTACAAGCGCCCGTGTTCGGCGGGGAGTTAGAGTGTTGCCGCGAGGAGTTTATTATACGAGGTGGCGACGAGGGGACAAGTGAATGCGCGGTGGGAGGTGGGGAGACGGTTGGCAAACGACGCGGCCGCAGGATCGAGCCATTGACAGCGGCGGGGGCCGGGGGAGGGGGTCGCGGGACAAAAAAACACGGAGCACGGAGAGGACTGAGGGGGACGCGGCGTGAAGGCTGTGGGGCGGACGGGCGGGGGACGGGCGGGAGACGGGCGGGCGGGGGGGACGGTGCGGGCGGGAGCGGCGGGCGGGCGGACGGGCGGCGGGCGGACGGGGCGGGCCGGGCGGACAGGGCGGGCGGGCTCATATTCCTCCTTGCCGCGGGCGGGTGCAGTACGGCGGGGGGCAGACGGGGCGGGCGGCAGAGCGGCGGGACGGAGCAGACGGCGGACGAGCAGACGGGCGGCGCGGGCAGACGGGCGGGCGGCAGACGGGCGCGGCAGATGACGGCGGGCGGGCAGACGGGTCCAGCGTGCGGTTGCGGGCAGACGGAGCTGTTGGCGTGTGCGGTTTGTGTCTTGCGGTGTGATCAGAGCGGGAGGGCTGGGCTGGTCGGGGCGGGCTGGGTGGTCTTGTGCGCGAGCGGGTGGGCGGCGGTCGGGGTCGGCGGCGGGCGGACGGACGGAGTCGGACGGTAACGGACGGACCGCTATTCGGACTGGACGGACGGACGGACGGGCGGGCGGGCGGGCGGGCGGGCGGGCGGGCGGGCGGGCGGGTCGGCGGGCGGGCGGGGGCGGGGCGGACGGACGGGTGGGACGGGCGGGCGGACGGGTGGACGGGCGGGCGGAGCAGGTGGACGGGCGGGCGGACGGGTTGGACGGGTGGACGGGCGGCGGACGGGCGCGGGCGGCGCGGGCCGGGCGGGCGGACAGGTGAAACGGCGGACGCGGGCGGGCGGGAGGAATTAGGTAGGGTGGGGTGGTAGGCGGGTAGTAGAAACGGGGGCGTTGTCGAGGCACTGCATGCAAGTGGGCACAGAAGCGAGGAGAAGTTGCCTATTTCTATGGTCAGTCCTGCGACGAGTTATCACCGTTCGTAAAATGTCCAGGAACTAAATATGTTATTTTTATTTTGAATACCGTGTTAAAAATGATCGACACATTCTAACTTTCTCAGTTCATACTAAGTTTCTCTTGAACAAGTTTCGGGAGCGGCGAACGAAACAGCGACGGCGTTATTGGAATTTTAGGCGAAAGTAAATTATAATAAAATTTTACAATTACTTCTTGTTGTTTAGAGCGTTAAAAATTATCTTTATCCTAACGACTTGTAAAAATAATTACGCCACCAACTGATAATACGATAAACAAAGAACCCAGTGGATATCCTAAGTAGTGAATTTCCTTCTGTTTCCGCGAGTCTTTTCTAATTATAGAATTACAGTTCCTTTTTAATTACCGTTTTATAATTGAAGCCAATTTGAAACTGACAATAATTCTTGATTACAATTTGGAACCTATTATGCTAATCATTAATTAGTATATGTGATTTTTTACTCGAGTTTTTCGGCTTATATTTTAGAGCCGCTTGATCGTATTTTACAAAATTCGTTGAAATCCTTATTGGTGTCGTATTCCGCTAGCCTCAAAATTGTGAACGTAGCCGTCTTCTGCGATTGTCACAAATAAAAACTTTAAACGCGAAAATCCCGCGCCGGGGGCGCCCGGCTAAGCCCAGTATCCGGCGTGATCGAAAAGTGGGCGCGGCACAAACCGCCGGGTCGCAGGAGGCCGCCCTGTGCTCGCGGAATGATACGTGTCGGGGGAGGTGGGGGGGGGTGGGCTGGGCGTCGCGGAGGCGGCTGTCGAAGGTGGCGCGCCTCCCCCCACCAGCGCGGTCACGGCGCTCTGCCCTTCGAGCCCTCGGCGGGAGGATTGGGACGGGGGGCGGGGGGCGGGGGCCGATTCAAGAGGCCGGGCCCCTGGGGGCGGCTATTTGCCCAAGCGCAGCCGACGCCGCCAAAGGCAGAACGGCAATCGGTATGCTGCCGCCGAGCGCCGCCGCACTCAAAAGCTCCGAAAGGAAAGGCTTGGCGCGGAATGGGAAGGGGGCGGAAAGGCGCGGGCGGGGTGGGGCGGAGGCGGGTGCGAAGCAGTGGCTGCGAGGCGGAGTAGAAGCGGAGCGGGGTGAGCGGAAACGGGGCAGGGCGGGGCGGGGCAGGCGGCGGCCAGGGCGGGCGGGGCGGGGCGAGGCGGGGCGGGGCAAGGCGGGGCGGGCAAGGCGGGGCGATGCGGGCGGGCGGGGCGAAAGGCCGGAGTGGGAAGGGGGGGTGGGAGGGGGCGGGCGAAGGCGGGGCGAGCCGGGGCGGGGTAGGGCGGGGCGAGGCGGAGTAGAGCGGAGCGGGATGGAGCGGAACGGGAAGGGGGTGGGACGAGGCGGGGCAAGGCGGGGCGAGCGCGGCGGGTTAGGGCGGGGCGAGCGGGGCGAGGCGGAGTAGAGCGGAGCGGGGTGGGCGGCACGGTGAAAGGGTGGACGAGGCGGGGCAGGCGGGGAGAGCCGGCGGCCGGGGTAGGGGCGGGGTAGGGCGGGGCGAGGCGAGCGAGGCGGGGCCGGGCGAGGTTGGCGAGGGGCGTGGCCGGGTGTTGGACGGGGGGGGGAGGAAAGGGCCGGGGGAGTGGGGAGGGGGCCGGGTGGCGCGTGAGGACGGGGCCGACGCGGAGAATCGCTTCGAAAAAGGGCCTCTACAGACTGAATCGCGGAACGGAGGGGCCCGGCGCGGCCGGAGCGCCTGCGCTGCGCTGGGATTGGCGGGCGAGAAGGGGGGGGCGCAGCACAAATTTCCTCAAGATCCGCGACTGAGTGCCGCCATAGCGGAAATAGGCGCGCCAAATTTTAGAGCTTATTGCTCCTCTCGGGGCCCTTGAGCCCGCCCTCGGGCCGCCCCTAGTCCTCACTCCCCGGTCTCGCCATTGGCCCTCGCCCGCTCGTCTGGCTCTCGCCCCCTGCCCTCGCTCGAAAGACTCGCTCGCATCCTCCTGCAGGCACGGCGCGCAGACCTCGACAGAGGTCTCTTACGTCTTCTTGCGAGACTAACGCCCCTGTGTACAAATCTTTACGAAGCCAGTAGCAGCAAGAGGAGATATTTAATTGTCGTGGAGAGAAGGAGAATTTGAGGCTCTCGAAGATTCTACTGAGGAGTGAGAAAGAGTGAGAGTGAGAGTGAGAGAGAGTGCGAGAGAGTGTGAGAGAGAGTGTGAGAAGAGAAAGTGAGATAGAGGAGAGTGAGAAGAGCGAGTGAGAGAGAGTGGCGAGAGAGAGAGAGAGAAGATGAGAGAGAGAGAGAGAGGAGAGAGTCGCGTAATTTTTTTGTTACAATTTTATTTTACATTGAATGGTTGGGACATTCTGCAAACTGCCAATTTTTTTCGTGAAGATTATTAAGGAAAGGCAATAGAGTTTGCGTTTTATTAACTTTTATATCACTTATTTTAACGACGATATTTAATACGTCAGGAATAAGAAATAGAATACTTTTTCTATAAATTTGGAGCAAGACGTCACATAGAAAAAGCAGCTTTCACTCTTGCTAGTATAGCTTGATCATATCTCTCAGAGCACTTCTTACTGACTAACGTATCTGCCGAGAGTTTTTAAAAATCATTAGGCTAAGATCATATGTAAGCATAAACTATATTTATTGCATCAAACGCACATATTTACAGTTTACGCTAATTTGTATCGTTCAAAAAGTGTTGGTATATGTACTTTTAGATCAAAAAAAGGTAGTGAACATGTTGCATATAAAGGATTGAATTAAGAAAGTTTAGTAAATTAGTTATTAGTTGCTGGTACTTTACCTAGATTTACTCCTTTTTTATTCCACCAGATTATTTTCATCCATTATTTATTGCTAGTCTTCTCCATATTTAAAAAAAAGGTCTGAATAATTTGTCTAAAATATAGCACTATGTGTATGTAAGGAAATCACCCCTATTAAATGAATTAGCGTGAAACAGCAATTTTATTTCTAGCAATTCAATACCTAGATAAAAAAGGTAAGAAGATTACGAAGAATTAAAGTAAGTTCACATCAAATTAAATTCTCTAAACGTTTTAAGCAGTTCGTCGTTATATGTTTTCCAACGGGAAATGAATAATCGTAATATTCAGTGCTCTAGAGCACCTTAAAAAGTGATAGCCAACCTTGTACGCTCGTGCCCTTTGCTACTCTAGAGCGAAATGTGACCAAGCGGATCCGTTTAGTCGTCATATACAGCTAAAAACCTGAATATCTACTCAAATTTTTTTAAATGCTAAATTAGATTAGATCCTTACCATATATGAAATTTTAAGACTAATTTGCATAATGTCTTGTAGAAAATGGTAAGTTGTTAAAAATAATAATTGTAGAATTATTTCTCTTCATCTCTCGTAATTTGCAAGAAAATTGCAATATTTTGAAACTATTCAAAAGTAGGCAAAAGTGCTTACATTACAGTGCCTTACTCTATATACTACAGAATTAGCCATAATGTAAGTATTGGCAGGACGCCAATTTTTAACATAGGGAGGGAACATGCATTTCTTTATTTTAAGGCACTTTGGTACCACGGTTGTTAAATATGTTATTCAGTATACTTAAATAAGGATGATATAAAACAAGGCGTTTTTGAAACTATGCAAAAAAGTTTGAAAGGACGTCAAATTTTTTTATAGTTAATCGACTTTTCTGTTAAAAAATAAAATACTCTCACGCGCTAAGGTTATGTCTCGACTCGTTTTAATGGGTCACAGTAGTTGGAGTGTTTGACTCCAGGGAACGAACGCTTCCTCAAATTATAAAGACGGAGAAAGCAAAGCAAACGAGAAAGAGACGACTCCGAGTAGCAGCACATCTTATTGCCTCGTGTGTAGCCAAGTTAGTTAATGGGGACACAGCACGTCGAGTGTGCGTAGCGCGCCACGTAGGGGGGAAAGTGAAGTGAAACGAATAATGAAGGGGCCCCATTCCCTCGCCCATCCGTGGGGTGGGGGGAGGAGATGGCGCCCCCAATTCCTGAGGACGTGCCAAGGGAGGGTCCTAAGTGCATTTTTATCATTCGCGGAAGGCGGAGAAGGGGGCGGGCCGGGCGCGGTGCCACGTGGGTGGCGTGCAGCCAGCGGAGGGGGCCGGCGCCGGCGCGGGCGCGGAGCGGTGCGGTGCGCCAGAGACGCGAGGCGCTTCGTACTGAGGAAAAAGTGCGACACATGGCGCGCGCGGAGACGAGCTTGGGCCCTGGTGTCGGCCTGGGCCTTCGGCGCCGCGGGGCCACGTCCAAATGGCAGCGGGCCGACCTGTTGCAATGCCAAGCGGCACATGCGCAGGGCCACAGGTGAACCGGTGGTTTCTCGTTCCAACATTCTGCTGGACATGACGTAATATAGATTGCGTTTTTTCTCGAATAATGCAATATTGTATCTCTATCTACCTACTTTAACGGTTTTTTACAGCTTGGCGCGTTTTCCGCATCTCATTCCATACCTCTTTATCCCATACGCCATTAATTTCCCCCGTTTTTTTTTCTTCGCATTTCTCTTTTTTTCGCAGTGGCTTAAGTTATTGCCATGTTCCATGTTCCTTCTCGGTCCTGCCCTGTATCTTCTTCGATTTGGATTATCCACTCGCAAGACTTTTTGAGGAAGTCTATCCGATTTCAACCTTCTTATATTCCATACAATTTTTAGTTGTCCTCATTTCGATCGTCTGCGTTTCACGGTTGTTTGCAACTTTCATTTTATGTTCTTGAATAAATGAATGAATTATAATAATAAAATAATAATAATGAATAATAATAATAATATAATAATAAATAATAATAATAATATAATATTATTTGGCTACAATTGCCTGATGCCAGGTGGTAGCCATAGCCCCTACAGAGTTTTACAAAATGTATTGTACACTTACATTGGTTGATTAGTAATTTAAATTCTTTGGAGTGAAGCGGAAAATGTTTTTAGCGAACATTCTGAGTAGCGTTTCGTTATGTTTTCATTGTTGGAATCACGACGGCTGGAATAATAATATTCCGTAAAAAACGGATTTAGATTCAAACAAAGGGTATTTAAAGAAAAAGAATGTGGTGGTGCAAAGTGAAGAAGTCGGATTGCAAATGGCGGGGCGAGAAATTTCCACGACGAAATTGGAGTGTTCCAAGGCGAATACCAAACAAGCGCAATGAGCGATTGGTGGACGAAATAAATAGGTTTTCCGATAGATTAGAGGTCGAGCTTTTTTGCAGGTTATAAAAAGTATTTCGCTGATCAGGATAATAGGTGAGAAATAAAGGCGTTTACACGGGACAAATATGGGGCGAAGGAGCACGTGAGATGTCAAGGTGTAGGGCGACGTGGGACGAGAGAGAGAGAGAGAGAGAGAGACGAGTAGAGGGAAGGGAAGAGAGAGCGAGAGAGAGAGATAGGAAACAGCGACGTGGGGCAGAGAGAGAAGAGCGAGGCAGGAGGGACGAAGATGTGGGACGAGGACTGGGATGGGGTAGCGTGGCACGAGGTTACGTAGGGCTAAGGTACGTGGGATGTGAAATCTTGGAGAGATGTTTCTGTTTAAGAACAATAAAACATGAACTTAATCAGATTAGGCAACATTCCGTTTCAAAAGCGTTAAGCAGAAAAGTATGCAGCTTAATTGGGACTCATTGTGCTCCGTTGACAAGACATTGACGGCGTGGGTAGTAACATATACGAGGGACGTGGTACGAGGACCGTGAGTACGAGGACGTGGTACGAGGGACGTGGTACGAGGGACGTGGTACGAGGGAGGTGGTACGAGGGACGTGGTATCCGAGGGACGTGGTACGACGCCGCGCACGTGGTAATGGAGGAGCACTGTACGAGGCAGCATGGGGCACGAGGGATGGATGCGAGGGACGTGGTACAAGGAACTGATACAAAGGCAACGTGGTACGAAGGACGTGGACGTGGTACGAGGGACGTTGGTACGAGGGGACGTGGTACGAAGGACGTGGTAGCGAAAGGACGTGGTACGAGGGTGTGGTACGAAGCACGTGGTTACGAGGGACGTGGTACGAGTGAGTGGTAAGGAGTGACGGGTGTTTTAGAGTCGTGGGAGAAGCGTGGCGTGGGGCGAGGGGCGCTGCGAGCTTGTGCCGACGCGTAGCGGGAAAGCGCTCCCTCGGTGCCGCTCGGCAGGGAGTGGGGCTTTGCCGGAGGTGCGCGCGGCGTGTTGTGAGCGCGCGGCGTGCGGGCGCCGCGTGGGTGGTCGGTCCGGGGCCATGTGGCGCTGTGGACTCAGCACCGGGCGGTCGGGGGCGGCGGCGGCGGCGGGCGCGCGTGGAGCGTCCTCCAGGGCCTCAAAAAGGACCGCACGTCCCCGGGCGGCGGGCGCCGTCAAACAGCATGCTCAAAACACTCGGCGCAATCATGCCGTAATGATTTGGCGCGGGCGGGGCGGCGCGTGCGGGTCCGGGGTGGGGTGGGGGGCGGGGCAGGTTGCTCAGGCGGGGCATGGCGGGTGAGGGTGGGGGTGGGGTGATGTTAGGGAGGAGTGGCGGTGGGGCGGGGGGATGCTGGGCGGGGCGGGGCGGGCGGGCTGACGTCGGGGCGTGCGGGGCGTGGCGAGGGCGGGGCGAGGCGGGGGAGGCAGGGGGTGGCGGGGCGGGGACGGGGCGGGCCGGGTTGTTCGGGCGGGGAAGTCCGGTGGGCGGGCTCCGGGTGGACGAGGCGAGGCGGGAGCGGAGCGCAGCGAGGTGAGAGAACTACTTGCTTATTGGGAATAAGGGCTTTTTTTTAGGGCCCTTGCTCAACACTTCCCATCAAGAAAAACATTTCAAAATATTTGGAAGTAAGATTATACGGCAATACGTTGGCAATCAAATTTCACGTCATCAGGAAGCGACGGAAATTTAAGGAGAATTTGATCAAACGCATTTGTAAAGCGAAGCCGAAAAGAAGAGTAATGTGTATCTACAACAACAGAAAATAAAATATCCACGCATAGTGAATTCAAAGAAAAAAACGAGACTGATCGAAGTCTTAAGGCCGAACTGCCCATTAAACTAATTCAGATATTTGGATTATTTATCATTAGCTTGCTATAATCATTTATTTTCTCGACATGGCTTGTACTTTTTGCGATAGCATTTTACTGAATGATTTATTAATTGAAAAATGAAAATTGGATTATCAGACCGCAAACTGTTCGCCTTCGCTGACCGAAGAGCGAGCAATTCCTACGGGAATGGGCAAGGTAGAAAAATACATTGTAAAATTATTTAACCTTAGTGCTGCCGATAACAAATTTAACTTCCGACGGTGAAAAGAAGGGAGCTTTAATGCTGAAAAGTGAAACAAACTCGCAACCACCGAGATTGTCTGACTGGGTGTTATAATGCCCATGCCCGGTTTCATTCATGGGCATCCTTGCTGGCTGCGTTAAACAAAAAATTAAAAAAAAAAACAAACCCTTTGCCATTTAATTCAGAATATTATAGTCCGTACATGTTAGAATACTATTACATTATTCTTTAAAGACCTTTTAAGTAGAAAAAACAACCATAATTTGATATAATATATATTTTTATAATCTAGATTTATATTTTTTTTATAAATAATAAACATGCCGTGGTTGTTTTCCTGCCGAAATTATTTTTAAGATCCTAACTGAACGCATTTCCATGCATGTTTTGCACAGTAGTTGGTTAATCTGTTGGATTATGTACCGTTTTTGTCTATGAGGAGTGGTAAAGTATCATTTTAATATTGAGGCTAGAACATTCTACGACACGAGGCTGATGAACCAAGTGACAGAATTCTAGGGGGGAAAATAAATTTACTTTTGCCACGTATTTAATACACGTTTTTAACATGTTATTCTTTTCCTGTCTTTCATTTCAATTTTTATTCAAATATTACACTATCATTTAATGATAACATGTAAGGCTAGGGGTGAGCTGATTGCGGGGCAGACTAAATTATTGTGTTTCTTTGTTGCATTCACTATTTTTGATTGCATGCGTGTTTGCAGCAAAGAAACAAGTTAAGTTGCCAGAGTTTTAGAAGAGCGCACCTTCAAACTTTTATTTGCAGCAAATGTTATTTGCTTGAGAGTATTATGTTTAATTATTTTTTTGTCTATTCGAGTTCAATTGAAACCAAATAAATGTGAAACAGCGGTCTCTTTGATTACTGGCTGTGTTACTTTCGATGTTCATGTGGACCTCACGTCAACCTGTATTTTTCTATTTTCTGTTATCGAAATTTGGTTTATAAATGATTTGAACCATTATAATAATATTTATTTTAGTGGTCGGGGTATCAAAATTAACTAAATCACATCAGCCGGTAAACTGCCAGTACTGATAGGTGCATTTCCGTGGCAATATTAGCTTGGCACTGCAGCCGATTGGCAAGAAGACGATTTCGCAGAAGAGGCGATGTGATGTGATGTGATTTTTTCGATTAAACTGAATTGGTCTTCTCTCCTGCAATGCAGATGGACTACCCAGGCTTAAATTTGGGGCGGTAATTGAACGCGCCACGGAGGCTGAGAGCTGGAGGATAACCCAGGTCGAAGACAACCAGGTGCTCGCCTTAGTAAAATCTCCTGGCAATAATGTACAAGCACGTGTGGAATAGTTACTTACGCGAAGCTACGGAGGCGTTAACTCGTAGAATGGAAGCAATTTGACCCGGTCGAGAAACAAATGAAAGTCATGCAGGCCGATGTAAGCAAGAGACAGGTGATAAACCGCCATTACAGATGACACTAAACTGTAAATGACCGCACCAACAAAGTGAGTGCACTGGATTAATCTGCGCAGTTATGTTGCCATCGGTGGACTAAACAGTAGCTCTCAAAGCGTGCCTTCTTATAGTAATCTCTCGTAAGTAATAGATCGGGTACTTATATCTACCAGCGTGTACTCAGTGGAGCACGGCCCGAACGTCAGTGGGCTGAGACGAAAACGGCTTGCAGTAGAAACTAAAAAGTTGATTGTGTCTCGAAGCAGGTGCAAGATGAACCCAGGGCTACGGGCATATGGTGTGTACCGCTTTTTTTTTGCGGTTGTCCTCGCGTTCGGAGGGTAACCGACATACCAGCTCATAACTTGTACACACGCGCGGAGATGATAAAATTGTCATTCCAGGTGCCACCTGGAGGAGTTAAAAAAGCACTCGAAAAACACGTGGCCGAGAGTTGTAGCCCCCACGCCCCCGTAGTATAATTAAACCGGTGAGCTCTTTTCCATTAATAAACTAACTTAAATAACCACTGTATTGGTATAATATGTAAAACTAAATTTCTGTTCATAATGAAATGAAGGTAATTATCTAATGGGCTGCGGCAGAGGGCCAATGACCAAGCTAGAATAATAAAAAGTAGTTGTACCGCCACGCATGGTACTGGCGTGCCATGAGGATATTTTACAAATAATTTTAGCAACTCTTGGCTAACATTTGCGTGCAAATATTAATTATCAAAGAATACTAAGAGTTTCGTTTTCGCTCCCTCGAAGTATGGGCTCCGTTTTGGCCGTTACCGGTGGAACGGAAATGGGGAGGAGTGGGGCTTTTCCTTCGCCAGAGACAGGATCGCTATCCCCCTCCCAACCGCCGACGCCGCTCAGCTGTTTGGCAACGTGCGCAGCCACCGCCGGCGAAAGTCAAGGACCGGCTAGCAACCCTCAGCCAGGTCTACCTGTTCTTTCTCCCGCGCATGGGCTTGCGCTGAACTTATGCATTTGTGGCTCTTAACAAAATGTTACAGTATGTTATTGTTTAATTACTACAAATGTGAGTTCAGCGTACTATATTTTGTTCGGCCGTATCCGTACAACAAAAGTACGGTACTTGAATGTTTGTTGTATCCTTGACAAGCTAATTGAGGACATGGGGTAGTAACATATACCAATTCCTATATCACTAATCATTGTAGGTACATTCAGAAGAATTAGAACAGGCCATATCTCGTGTTAGAAAATTTGGCAGATAAGTAATTAAAACGAAAACCGAAACGAACCAAAGTAACTTTTTTCTGCGTCAAAGTAAATTTCTGAATTTTAACAGCGCAATACCGGGTATTCTGAAGAATGTATGAAGTTACATCTAAAATGAAGTTAGAGTTTGGTAAGTTATCCCATAAACATTATAGCGATATCCTCGGTTTGAGTGAAATAGATCCATGTGAAAACACGCCTCTGACCTCGATGTCCTAAAGATCAAACGTCCTGACTGTGGCAGGAAATATTCAACTCTCATCTACACAGCTATAACGAGTTTCAGCCGCTCTCTGAAGGAGAGTTTAGAGGCGGCTGTTCTGATGGGTGTTTTTTTTTGGTACACATCCGATCATCATCAGGGTCGAATGCCGTCAGCGTATTCTAAGAAACTAGCCACAAACTGTGCGCGATCTTTCCTTCCTCTTCGTTGTCCTTCCCTCACCCGCTACTGCACTCACATTTACATGCACTAACGTACACAAACAAATTAAGGCGACGAGGGGGGTTTTAGAGCTTATCCGCGGCGGGGTGCTGCCCGGCTTGTAAGAGAGGCGTCATTGAAGAAAATCACTAAAATCGACCAGTCAGCGCCGGATGCTCACTGAGAGCAGGGGCAAAATTACGCCACCACGCCGTGATACTAAACATGCACACACGTAAGCGGAATAATAACCAATAGCAGTTGCGCGCACAGTGCCGGAAACAATACGACCTCAAATCATTCGCAATCAACCAATCACGGATGAGCACCGTGAAAACTTCCCCCGGACCACTCAGGCGATGACGACCGAAGTTTCGCGCTTGACCTGTATCGTATTGTCGTTCCTGTAGCTGTCATCGCCAGCTCTCGTGATATACACATGCACTACAAGCCCGGGGATCTAATAACCATAGCAGTTTGAGGCGTTGAACGCGGGAAAACAACTAAGAAATCTATTCACATTGAATGAATTGAATTGAATGAATTTGAATATGCCTTATTTAACGTTGGCGAGACTCGGACCATTCAGGCCCGCTCTTCCGTCTGCCAAGCAAATTTCGCTACGCTTCCTTTCATACAGCAAGAAAGGAAGGTATTTCTTGGGCGAGAAAACCGGGGGCGATTTGAATTTAAGTCTCAGAAGGCGTCATTTAGGCTTGAGGATCTTTTTACATGCAAGTAAATCTACGAACATGGGACTCCGGCTTTACTTCCCCTCCGAAGGAAGGCGTACGATGGATTTTTTTGCCCTTAAAAATCCACGCTTTCGTTCGGGTTTGAACCCCCACTTGGTACAACCATCTGCCGGCCGATCATCACATTCAAAGCCATGAAATGAATCATACCGGGAACGAGCACTGTTATCATTCGCAGGAATTGCTCACTCGCCGACCCGAGTTTCACCCTGACCTGTATCGACGTCGTCCACTGCGGTTTGTGCCACCGCAACCAGGGGAACACACTGCCCAGCGGGGAAAAAATCACCAAACCTCCCGGTATATAAAGAAGCACTACACGTACGGGAACAAATCATAGCAGTTGTCGCGTCCGGAAGCACTAATCCCTCAATCATTCCCAACCAATCAATCGCCGTGAGCACCGATATCACTGTATCGATGTCATCCGCTGCGGCTGCCACCGTCACAAACGGATCTCGGCATCCAGCGGGGGAGAATCACCACAACCTCCCGTTATACAAACGCCCTACACGCTAGAGAACTTATGGCAGCAATTGTCGCGTCCGGAAACACCAATCACTCAATCACTTCCAATCATCCAATCAATCAAGGAATCAATCACTATGAGCACCGATATCATCTCCGGGACTCCCACGTAGACCAGAGTTTCGACCTGATCTGAATCGAAGTCATCCGCTGCGGCTGCCACAGTCACAGCGGGTAAAAGTCACAACCACTTTCCGTTATATAAATATGCACTACACGTATGCGAACGAATCGTAATAATTCTCCCGTCCGCAAACACTAATTACTCAATCACCAAATCAATCAACCAATCAATCACCATGAGCACCGATATCTTCCCCTGTAATCCCACGCAGACTCGAGTTTCGACCTGACCTGTATCGATATCGTCGACTGCGGATCACCACGGAGAATCACAACCCCCATATATAAACATGCACTACACATACGGGAACGAATCGTAATAATTCTCCCGTTCGGAAAGACTTATAACACAATCATTACCAATCATCCAATCAATCAACCAATCAATCACCATTAGCACCTATATCTTCCCCTGTATTCTTACGCAGACCCGAGTTCTGCCCTGACCTGCATCGATGTGAACCGCTGAGGATTCCAACGTCACCAGAGGAGAAAAATCACAACCACTTTCCGTTATATTAATATGCGTACACCTATGGGAACGAATCGTAATAATTCTCCCGACCGGAAACACTAACCACTCAATCATTCCCAATCATCCAATCAATCAATCACCGTGAGCACCGATATCTTCCCCTGTACTCTTACGCAGACCCGAGTTCCGCCTTGACCTGTATCGATATCATTCGCTGCGGCTGCCACCGTCACAAACGGATCTCACCATCCACCGGGGGAGAATCACCACACCCTCCCGTTATACAGACTCCCTACACGCTAGAGAACGAATGGCAGCAATTGTCGCGTCCGGAAACACTAATCACTTCCAATCATCCAATCAATCAAGCAATCAATCACTATGAGCACCGATATCATCTCCGGGACTCCCACGTAGACCCGAGCTTCGACCTGATCTGAATCAAAGTCATCCACTGCAGGCTGCCACAGTCACAGCGGGGAAAAGTCACAACCACTTCCCGTTATATAAATATGCATTACACGTACGGGAACGAATCGTAATAATTCTCCCGTCCGGAAACACTATCCACTCAATCATTCCCAATCATCCAATCAATCAATCAATCACCATGAACACCGATATCTTCCCCTGTACTCACACGCAGGCCCGAGTTCCGCCCTGACCTGTATCGATGTCATCCGCTGCGTCTGCCACCGTCACAAACGGATCTCACCATCCACCGGGGGAGAATCACCACAACCTCCCGTAATATAAACATGCACTACGCATACGGGAAGCAATCATAGTAATTGTCGCGTTCGGAAACACCTATCACTCAATCATTCCCAATCAACCAATCAATCACCGTGAGCACCGATATGTTGCCCTGTACTCCCACGCAGACTCGAGTTTCGACCTGACCTGTATCGATATCGTCGTCTGCGAATCACCACGGAGAATCACCACAGCCCCCCGATATATAAACATGCACTACACGTACAGAAACGAATCATAGAAACTGACGCGTCTGGAAACACTATTCATTCAATCATTTCCAATCATCTAATCCATGAAGCAATCAACCACGACAAGCACTGGGTTCCATCATGGCCTGTATCGATGTCGTTGGCTGCGGATCACCACGGAGAATCACCACAACCTCTTGTTATACACATATGCTCTGCACGTATGCGAACGAATCGTAATAATTCTCCCGTCCGGAAACACGAATCAATCAAACATTTCCAATCATCCAATCAATCAACCAATCAATCACGATGAGCACCGACATCTTCCCCTGTACTCCCACGCAGGCCCGAGTTCCGCCCTGACCTGTATCGATGTCGTCGGCTGCGGCGGCCAGCGCCACCGCGCACAGGAGCAGCGCGCCTGGCAGCGCCATGTGGCCGGGCCGCACGTGGGCTGCAGGCGCTGTAGCTCGAGGGCCGTCAGACAGAGGCGGCGTGCGGCGTCAGGCGTCGCGTGCGCGTGGCGTGC
>BOPP01000714.1:0-13105 GCA_017312745.1 Gryllus bimaculatus | reverse complement strand
GTAAATCGTCCATAAATAATATCTGATTGAACAGTTTGGTCAATACTCTAATCATCTTCTGTCCACTAAACTTCCACAAATCTATGGATATTCCACCAGGTCCCGCCGCATTACCATTTTGTGAATATTTTAGGTCTTTCCATATTTCTTCCTCAAGTATAGGTTCTACCTCTTTCATGCCTCGCTTTATATTTCAGGTAGTCGTTCCCAGTTATTTCCACTGAAATCTATTTTCCGTCAGCATCTGAAAAATTATTCTTCCATTGCAGTAATATAATCATATTCAATCTTACTTTATTCGCATTCGGCTCACTTATTCTTCTTATAGTTCTCCAAGCTTGTCTTGTTTTACCGTATCTCACTGTATGTTCTATCCCATAACATGTCGTTTCCCAAGCCCCAAGCCATTTACGTTTACGTTTACGTTTACGTTTACGTTTACGTTTACGTTTACGTTTACGTTTACGTTTACGTTTACATTTAATTACACATACAAAATATCGTCGAATTTTCTTACTGCGAAAATTATCCCTAAGTCTTTTTCTCAATCTGGGAATAATTGATGTTTTTTAGTGCTTCGGAGGCTAATGCGATAGGTCTCTCAATCCCTTTGTCGTCCTTCTGTAATAATACTGTCTCTAGCCCCTAGTCTGACGCGTCCTCTGCTGGTTCAATGGGGCTGCTATCGATGAAAAGTCCATAATAAACTTGTTACATTTTATCTTACCAAGCAGGGCCTGCATTTGTTTCAAGTCAGCTGGTGGGGGCAACTGCAGAATCGCTTCCACGTGACGATGATTGGCCCTCTGTTCGCTGGGCGCTGTTTTATACCCCGCCGGGGCTAAAGGTCCGCTGGCTAGCCCTGGTACGGGCGATGGCGCGCTTTGCTGTGTTTAGCCGAACGAGGCGGCGCCGAGGTGGCTGCTTCTGTCACCCTCTCTTAAGCGGCGTTTGAACCCTCTCTTGGCGGCTCCTTCAAAGGTGCGCGGGCGACTACTGCAGTCGGAAAAGTTCTTCTACGACCTCGAGAATATAAAATTCGGTTCCGCGTTCACGTTGTCACTTGTTTCTTCTTCTGTCGACTTATTTACTAAACAGTTATTTTCCAAAACAATAATATTTATTTTTGGCAGTTTGTTGGACTAGGGTCCTGCGTACGGTAATAATACATATACTTCATTCCTCAAATTTTTACATTGCTGGTTGGGGCCATCAGTTATCTATCCTAGCCTAAGCCAAGAACTTTATGCTAAACATTACCTAATAATTTTTACTCAAAAATCAATGTAATGTGACCTCCCAAAATTGAAAAAAGTGCAATATGCTCATGATCTAGATTACACAAAATATGCATTATATGTAAAAAGTTTTCTCTCTCTGATTAATATTTTGCTATAAGACACATTTCAAGTTTCTGAGAAATAATCTCAATAATTCTCAAAAATATGTAATTACATGAACGTTCACAGCTTTACAAATAACATTTATATACAGAATGTATAGATATACTTCTAAACTTGAGAAACATCTTCGTCAGCACATTGTCACCGTGTTTAAGTATTGACTAGTTTTGTCTATGAATGTAACTGTTTTAACACGATTTTATTCAACACTTTAGCTGTAGTCATTAGCACAATAACTTTCAAGCATTATTAAAATTATTACTTATATTCAAATTGAAAATAAGTTATTGAATTAAGTTAGTCAAGTTTTACATCAGAAATATTTAAATGATTAATATTTTTTAAATGGGAAAGAGATATGAGTATATGCAATTGAATAATGTTTGTTTTGCTTGGTGAAACAAGTTTTAGATATAAATCATAATTTAATGCAGATCATGAAATATTATGATAATAAGGAGAATGCAACTAGTAATATATTATAAAATCTAATTTGGCAAGAATGTCAAATTTGTTCTAATTTTTCAAGTTCTGTCAACTCTGTTCAAATTTTAAATTAACCTAATCGATATTCATTGAGAAATATTGGTTTTATCAAATATCTTAACTTACCGATTTCATTTTTGACAGCAACAGATGTGAAATTACAGATTTGATGCAAGTAGAAAGAGAGCAAAAATAATCCCGCAACTTTCGAAAACTAGAAATTAACACCTTCCTATAAAGAAGTACTTAGTAATTGATTCTCTTAATATATTGTTCACTGAAACCACTTCCCTAGATTTGCAGAGGATGCTATTACTTCATATTTAAACATGAAAATAAACAAATAGCACTAAAATAAATTAATTAATTTATTATTTATGCAACAAAGTGTAACACCTCCACTCATCTCCCGGTGAAGGGAAATGCGCGGTTAGTGGCCCGGTTATAGCTCAGTCGGCCCTATTCCCTTTACTCGTGTAAAAACTAGCCAATTGTAACAATTTCCTTTGCTCATTTAAAATTAGGTGATGAAAGGAATAATTAACGAAATTAATGGATTTTCAAAATAAACAATTTGATCACTGGCAACAAGACAAAGTTTATTCCTGAACAAACTGTACCAGGGATGTTACATTAATGAAATAAAAGAAAGGAAAGATTGAATAAAAAGAAAAGAAACAGAGATTAAAATTGAAGGAAGGCTTACAACTACAGAAGAGTACAAAATTATTTTATAGCTAAGATTTACAGCGTTGTCCTTGAGGACCGTTCTTGTGCTTGGCGCGGCACCGCTTTGACAATACTTCAAAAGGTTTATTGCCCCCAGTTACATTGCCTGAAAGCCCTTCGCGGCAGATGTGCTGTCGAGGGGGCCTGGGGGGCGCGTTAGGCGACCTTCGCAGGAAATCGTTCGGGGCGCACGCCCTCACCAACGGCGGCTGCGGCGGTCAGTGGCGTCTGGCGGCGTCTGGAGGCGTCTGGCGGCAGTCCGTGACGTCAGCAGAGGGGCCGTCTGGAAGCTGCTTCGGCGGAACTTGTAGATACCCGGGGTATATCGCCCCCGATCGCAGGTGCGGAGCACACAACAATGTCTCCCTCTGAACTATGCGAATCCTCTCAAATACAAATTCAGAAGTTGCGAAATCCTGTAGCGAATACAAAGGATTCGCCAATTTACTTTTGAAGTGCTTTTGCACTTCCTCTAAAATTTTCACTGAGAATTCCGGTCTATCACTCCAGTGATTTTAAGTAAGTGCTTTCAGAGGCGCACTCGCCTCTTCCTGCGAATAGCTCCCAACCAAGGGAAGTCTCTCTACCAACTGAAATTGGGTTTCTCATAAATGCACGAAGTTAATTTTTATCCCCACCCTTTCTCCTCATATGTTGTTGCTCCGTACAACGATCGCATCGCTATTGGCTAAAGGTGATGGTGTTGTACACTAAATTTGGTCAATAGGCTCCGGCGGAGTACAGGAATTTTCCATTCTCTTTTTCGAAAGTAGACCACGTCTCTGAAGGGGCTTCCTGGCTACTGAATTATTGCTTCGGGTTTCCCCGATCCCGATGACAGGCGTTTCAGAAGTGTTCCAGATGTGGCTGCAGCTGTGCGCTTTACATTTTACCCTTTCTTCGGCCGTTGGGTGGGGTGTCATAAACATTCGAAATGGGTCAGGGAATCGTGGCTGTTGCAAGAAGGGGGGCTGCGCGCGTGACGCCGTATGTTTTTCTTCAGTAAAACATTTCTTAGGTCTATTTTACTCAATTTAATTTATCTTAATAATTCTGTACCGCTACAAAAAAGATATGAATTTATTTTTTAGATACACAATTACTAACAATGATCACAATATTAAAGTAAAAAACACAAAAATGAGCCATGATATTAGTTTAGATTTTACTTACATGTACTTGTATTCTGGAAGAAATAAATTTTTCACTTCAAAAATATTAAATTAATCAATAAAATAACAAAAATTTCTGAATACTCAAAACACTACGTTAATTTTTGAAAGAGTCGGAAAAAAAACGTGGAGGTTCGTGGGCCTGAACGATTACCCTGTTTGTACGAGAAATTCCCCATTACCGCAATTGCATGAGACTAGGCACAAAAATATTTTGTAGCTAGATCTCAAACATTAATATTTTGAAAATAAAAGACCTAAACTTGGGACTTATTACAGTCGTTCAAAATATATCTGTTCCTCTTTAATTTTATAGGAATATTCGTTTATCTTTGTGTCTTGATATTTAAATTCATTAGACTGTGCGCACAGAAAAATTACAAAATTATTATAAACAACTCCAATTTTTTATTTTCTCGGCTACTCTTGACAATTGCGACAAGCCTTATTCTCTTGTACGGCTGCTTTCATTTGTCGCCCAAACAATTTTTTTTCACATTTTCTCTGTCACTCGCTTTCGAGTATATGAAACGTACTTATCTGAAAACCACCCATTACATTTATTACTAATTATAAAAGTATTGAAGGGGGGGACTTTACGATGAAGCCCTCAGAGACATGTTTCAAAGCTTTGTCGGAAAGAAAGTCCGCACAATTTTCTGGATTAAATTTTGTTGTTCGTATATGTGCTGCGAAATAAGTTTCATGAGAAAATTGCCAAAAAATATATTTAAAACTACAAAATTGATTTTTCTCGCGACAAAGACTGTCTGTACAAAATTAGTGTATTGAAAAAAGTTCTTTGTACATATTTGTAAAGGTTAGTAGTTCATGCGATAATTGGCACTTTAAAATTTACAACAACAGAAAAAATTCTCAAAACATAACCGCTCCAAATTTGGTCTTGTAAATTTTGTTCACATGTGTAATAAGAGACCCAAAATAAATTATGGTGCTAGTCTCATTTTTCGGTACTGCTTGTTTTTTTCGAAAATCCAATATATAAACGAAATTTTAAAAAGTCCAAAATTGAAGATGGAGGATTTTGATCTCATGGCAAAGTCTTGTTGTCACAAATTACCTCTTAGAACAAATGTTCATGGTTCAATTGTTTTGAAAAAAGGACTAGTTTTTGCATAATTAGTGCGTGTTTGAAGAGTATTACAACAAACGTACTTTTCTCAAAAACCGCTCCAAATGTGTTTTCGGTTAATATCTCTTCTAAGAGGGCGATAGGAAGTAATGTGTGATAGTCACCATTTTTGAGTGTATTGTTCGTTAGATGATAAATTCCAGACACTTCATTGACAAACTGTAAGAGCGTAGGCTTCCGCTCGGACCAGAGTCTAAACTTACATGTGGCTACCACGGCGAGACGGACGTCCAGGGCATAGGTGCCACTTGGCCAGGGCACCCTGTCGACCTCTGGGCGCGGACGTCTGCCCGATATCCTTGTAAGTTTTTGTTGAAACACCATTTAAAGCTACTCTAATAAGCAAATACTATTAATCCCAAGATAATAAAAGAAGTGACTCTGAATGTCATTTAGTACTGTTTTTTTTAACTTTCAAACACATGTCTTAACATATCTCATTAATTGGTGTGTCTGTCAAAAACGTTATGACTATCAATAAATGTTCGCTTTCTGTACGTTATGAGTTTATAGAAGCTACAAATACTCCTGCAAGTAGTTCACGAAGTGGGTGTCATAATCGTCGGAGTTCGGTCTCAGCGTTATCGTGAGAGAAGGGTCGCTTGTTTCGAGACCTGGTCATGGCAATTAATTGTCACAATTCCTGTGTTTTGTACAAGCAAATTTATTTACCGGAGTTCGTATTTATACTGCCAACATGGCACATGTTTATCCCACCGCAAAAGAGAACATTTATTTTACATTTTGGATTAATTTTTCCACTAGCACCTAATACTGGGCTAACGTCTGAAACACGAAGCTATTATAGTAGCGAGTGCCTATTAACATTGTACGACCCCCGGTGGGCTCGGGTTATGGTTTAATGGAGAGCATTGACTACACTGGATTCGTGGGGGGCAAATGATTTCTCATTGATCTTAGCTCGGTCAGTAAGAAAGGTTTGTTACCATTCGGTGTTCGTTGCGAACGACCTACATTGGAAGAATATTGCCATGAAGCACTTAATTTGAAAATTTATTGGTGAAACACATGTGTAAATAAATTAAGGTTAAATACAATTTAAAGGTGTGTGACTTTTTGTAAATTTGGCCACTTTTCTAACCTCTCCTTGTTTTTTCACATTTTACAGCATTCAGGCTCCGGTAAATTGCTGATCTGATAACAGTTGTTATCTCTGGAGTAAAATGAGAAGTGTTATGTGTCTTGTCCTTTTGGATGGCGAGTTGGTTGAAGCAATAGCATAATCGCGTTCATTGACACTTGAAACCAGAGAGGGTCTGCCAAGTTTCGAGAGTTCTACATGGGGATTTTAAACTTTATTGAGAGTATGTGTTTAGTGGTAAATACTCTATTAAAGAGGTTCTTAGAAACTGTTACTGCCAATATTATTATTTGAAGCTATTATCTATCCCCACAAATGCAATCTCACTGCACTTTCACAATAACCGGATCTTATCTGTTACGTGTATTTTTTGGAATTGTGTAGACTTACATGGTAACATTTTTTTTCAACTTTCTTATGCGAATTTGTAAAACGTGTGTCACGTCAATCAATTTGGTTTGGAGTTTCGCTGTTCTTATAGGCTGTATGAATGCCGCATCTTAATATTAAACTATAGACATGGAACTTTCACATTTATGAACACTGAGACCGTGTTAGTCTCATACCCGAACGGTTAATTTTTTAACGCCTTTCGAATTCTTCGTAAGAAGTGAAAGTTATGTAATCGTGCGCCAGAAAATACGCCGTACATTTCGTCAGACAAAACCTCATTCTCGAGTACTGGTAGTGTAAAATATGGGAAACAAATTAACTGTGTTTTTTTGTTATTAAATTTTAGAAAAAATTTCTAACTCGAGTGTAGCCTCAGAATGGTCATGTTCTCTGTTGATCTCTTCATACTCGACATCAATTATTACGCTATGTGGCCGTAAAATTTTTCCGGTGTCTGTTCGCGTTTTGTCAGTCGTTCCGTCTAGAGGTTTAAACACGGGTGCCTAAACTTTCAGCTTGATTATCTTGAAAAACTATTATAATCCCTGATTGATCTTAAAGGACTGGAAGGCCTTTGAGGCGTTTACTTAACAGAATATTTATTATATGATTTTGAAGTTCTATTCACCTACGGAGACACTGTATACAAAATCGTGGTCAGAACCTCAGGACATGATCATTAGCAACTGGGAATTTTTTTTACTGCCGTTTAGATTTCGGATCCCTTGCGGCGCTTTCTGCCCTGCTCTCCAGTGGTGTGGGTCAGATACCGATCACACCGTTCAACCTCTGAGGCACTCCGCGAAGTTCGGTGCGGAAAAAAATTACTGGCTGTTTGACATAAACAACATTCCTCCTCGTAGGATGTTTGAGCTGCTACAAGGACGGTATGCGGCAGGAGCTTTTTGAACTAAGCAAAACAACTGGAGAAAAGTATGTATGCCAAAATTGACCTCTTAGCACTACTTAGTCTAGAAAATTTTGATAATGTTGCAGGTGCTTCATGTAAAATATCATCTAAAATGAAAATATCGGTTTAAAATGCAGGGGTCCTCGACAACTGTCAGATCGATTCGAGAGTATCAATTTTGGAGAAAATCGCCTGATCTGTTTAGGTGCTAGCGTTGTTCATAAATAGACGACAGACATTTTGCCTTCAACCGATTTTTCGATATCCGGACCTTAGAAAACATGGATTATGTTTACATCACATGTTGGATAATTTTTTTTTCTATATTTAGCAACATCGTAACAGTATTGTACAGTATACATAACATTAACATCGTAAACAGAGTAGCGTAGAAGAGGAACGAGACGACCAGCGCTTCCATCATCCTGACTATTCGCACCAATTACAACAGCAGTAGGGGCATTGTGAGTCACAGTAACGGTTAGTTTGCAGAGAGCGTGTAAGTGCCTAGGTTAGGATTTCGATGACCAAGCGGCTTCGGAAATCTGAACATGTGGCGTAAGCAACGCTTAATGTGGCTGAAACAATTGGCGGTTACCTGACCTGTGCCTAGGATCGCAAGTGTGATATGGCCAATGCCCGTGCAATAGCGCTGGCAGTGCGGGGATCTGGAACCTACAACTCGGGGCGGAGCGGGGCCTTAAGTGTGCCTGGCACTGCACCGTAGCTCCAGCGCGTTGTCTCCAGCGCGGCCGAGCCGCACAGCCCTAGAGGTGGCGGGCTGACTCAGAGTGCTCTCGACTCCCGCGTTCGAATCCGGGTCAAGGAACGTCTATTACACGCGCGCGTGTCATAATCGTAAATTAATCTATTTTTGTCGCGGTCAGTGTAACGGGACGTCCGCTCACCGATGCTATCTGTGCAGCTCTGCAGCCAAAGTAGTGCTCAGAACATACACGGGAAAGGTGAGTACTTCTATTTGTCGCGGAGTTGGACTCTGCATGATCAATAACTAATAACTTCTATTGTTTATCCTTTTTGTCCTGTCCTCTTTTTTGTTTAAATCAATATAAAAGGCATAGTGATGGCTGGACGTAGAGAATCTCTTTTTATGCCACTCGCTGTTGTGTTGAACACATCGTGTATAGGTACGCTCTAGTCTTGCATGAGATGAGGAATGCATTGTCAGATATTTTCGCAAGGATATAATGTCAAATTTGGGAGGGGAAATGAATTGTGTCTTACTATTTTGATAATATATGTTAATAATATTACGTGTTAGAAAAACTACAATATATACATTCAACATTTAAATAATAGGTAACCTATGTAATTTATCAGATAATTATTAGATTGGGTAGTTATGATAACAGGTGAATGATTTAGTTACAAATGTTAGTAAGTAGCGTGATGAGGCACTCGCGCAGTGGGTGAATTTGATGAATATTAGGGAAGTTTAATTTATACGGACATTTTATTCAGACATCATTCGGTGGACTTATTGAAAATTAGGCATAAGCATAAATTATTGCTATTCAGTAATATTCCCCAGATAAGAACATTTGATTAATAACGGCGAAATATGTAATAGGACGCGACGTACTCGTATGAAGGTAGAAGACATCATGGGACTTTCTATGACCGGATTTATCTGAGCATCAAATGCGCTTGAAAATGATACGTAAGCAATGAAAGACAACAGACGTTGGCAATACTGATGTTGAAATTTGTAAGTGAACAATTGAATTTCCAAGTAAATCGCGCTGAAGTTTGATTTTAATTTAGAGTCAAATTATTATCGTATTTAAAAAAATAAAGTTGCGAAAACCTACCAACAATATTGCTTAGGAACTTCTTAAAATTGAAGAATTTCAAGTGAATATGGAGAAAACAAAACTGTGGGTAATGCTAGAGAATGAATAAACATTATGTTCGATTTCGCACTTTTACATTCTTATACAAGTGTACCGATTCTCAAATGAATGTGACCCACAACTTATTCTTATTCAAATTAAGTAACATCTTATTCATACAAACATACAAAAAATTCACACTATAACTTAAGATTCGCATACAAAACGATTAATAGAGCAATTGCACAAGTAGAAGTGAATACAAAATACACTGAGTGTGTAAAGTTTTTATCTATTCAAACATTACCGGAGAAAAATGTGGGCATCTTAGGGAAATCCGAGGAAGAATCAAATGTAGTTGTAAAAGATTTTGCGATAGAATTTTCGGAATTAATTGGGAATGATCTGCATTTTTACACTTAACATTTGTGCGAATGCAAATGTGCTATGTGCATTTGTGTGTGTACTACCTAAAAAGCGTAAAAACGCAGCTATACTAAAATTTAACTCTTAGCATAAAAACCTGCAAGTATTTGATACTATGATTACATTTTTTATATTAATCCAATTTTTGTATTCACTCCTTAACACATGCACTTTATTCAAAAGGGGAACAAATATTCTAATATTATTAAATGATATTTAATCACGATTATCTTAGGAGGGTCAAATTGTTGGAACGCGACCTAAAATAAATAAATTAAAAATGATACAAATATTCAGAATTTAGAGGCAAATTTCACAAAGTGCATACACTTTCAGATCTGTGCTTCTCTTTCAGATCTTCTCTTTCAGAAGTGTGCGTAAGGCCTATATGTTTTAGCCGTATTATTTTTTTGGAATATAATTTTGTTTAGTTTTCGAATGCGTGTCCAGGACTACCAACGTCAGTTCAGTGATTCAGTGATAAGTCACACACTAAATAATAACTGCGTACCACGTTGAATATGAAATTAATTCTTCAAGAGCAGTATAACAAACTGACATATCTTTGAAATATTTATTTCCATACAGAAAAAGATAGGTCTTTCACTCTCAATTATAAATGTAAAGTAGTGCTGCAAAGGTTAGTAATAATATTTGGGGAAGGGGGTGACTTCAAGCGGAAGGCGCCTAGCGCGACGCTTAGGTGCGCTGCCGAGCAACGGCGCCTCGCAGCCCTCAGCTCCAAACAATAGTGTCAAAACGGAGAGCACAAGTTCCAGGTTCGTTGGAAGGGAAGCTGACACGTGACTGCTAGACCCAAATCTAATACAAAGCTCTCCAACTGTGCCTTTTATGTTTTGGGATTTGGCGAACCTGGTGTTGCAATCTGGCAACTGACAGCTCTATCATAAAATTGGATGTTTTGAGGTTATACGTACTCAGAAAGTTTTGGCATACGAGCGCTATTTGTGTTGTTTGCAGTAACTTAAAAGATTCATCTTGGCCCAAAAATGGAATTAAATCGGGAACATTTTCGTGCGGTTATTATTTATAACTTTCGACGTGGATTAACTCAGCAATGGTGCATGGATGAACATAATTCAATTTTTGGCGATGAAGCTTCGTTAAAGACCAGTGTTTATCGATGGTATGGTGAATTCAATCCTGGTCGTAGTTCACTCCAAGACGAATATCGCGAAGGTCGTCCAAAATCAGTTGTTGTTCGGAAAAACCATTGATGCTGTGCGTGAACTGATATTGCAAGATCGTCATGTGACCTATCGTGAGATTGAGGCAACCTTAGGCATTAGTGGTACCAGCATACATTCAATATTGCATGAACATTTGACTGTCAAAAACATTTGTGCGCGTTGGATCCCACACAATTTGTCAATAACTTAAAAAAAGGGTCGTGTCGATTGGTCGAAAGAAATGCTCAAAAAATACGATCGCGGTGCTTTGAAACACGTCTATGACATCGTGACAGGTGATGAATCGTGGATTTACGCGTATGAGCCCGAAAGTAAACCACAGCTGCCTGAATAGGTATAGAATGGTACACACACTAAGTGGTACACAACAATTTGTTTGCCAGCTGTCTTCCACGTCCAGGAAAACCAACCGCCGAAAACGGATCACTCTTCACCACAATGCGAGCTCTCACACATCGGCTCAAACAACTGCATTTTTGAGCACCCAAAACATCGATTTAATGAGTCATCCGCCGTATAGTCCTGACTTGGCAAACTTGAACAAACTGAGAGGTTAACGTTTTTTTACACCTGAAGAAGCGGTTGCTGCATGCAGAATGCATGTTTTGGAGAAACCTCAATCAGAGTGGCAAAAGTGCTTCGACAAAAGCGATTCAAACGCATGCAAAAGTGTATAGATCTTCATGGGGAATATTTTGAAAAATAATAAAGTAACTTTTGATGATTAATATTTGTTTATGTTCTCTAATCCTGAAATATAAAAGGCAACCCTCGTGTATATATTTTCAGGCATACATATATATATACATATATATATATATATATATATATACGTACTATATATAATTATATATATATATATATAATATTATTTTGTGACGATACTTGGGAAGCGGTAGCTTTCACGACCAAAAAATAATGCAAGGACAGGTACATTTTCGTAATTGGGTCTCCAGGAATTTAGCGGCAGCATAGAAAGATAATCGTTAACAATTGTTTTGCACATCTAATATATTTAATGATCAGAGAAACACTTTAACAATAGTATTTACAACACTCGCAATGCGAGGCCTTGGAAAGCCATAACGCGCACGGTCACACGATCACGTTGGATGTTTTAAAACAAACCTGGTTTCCTCTGGAGGCGACCGGGCGTCGTGGCAACCGGCGGCGGTGGTTTCGGACAATCTTCAATTCCGCCCGCGGCATTTTTAACGATATTTTATTTTAGATATATTGTTACCTGAAGCACCTGCAACATTATCAAAATTTTCAGACTAGTAGTGCTGCCAATGCACATACTTTCTCGTTTTGCTTCAAAAAGCTCCGCGATATGGCACTAACCTACAAATGTGTTGTCAAACAGCCAGTAATTTTTCCGCACCGAACTCCGATCCTCAGAGGTAACGTGTCGGCACTCACACCACTAAGCAACAGAAGCGCCGCATGGGTCGAAATCTACAAAGTTATATGCCCAATTTATGTAAAAATAACTTCAACAATAAAAATATCTGTTAGAAACGCCCAAAGCCTCCAGTCCCTTAAGATCAATCAGGGAATATAAATTTTCAAGATAATCAACTGAAAGGTTTAGGCACCCGTGTTAACCTCAGACGGAACGACTGACAAACGGACAGACGGAAATTTTACGGTCAATCTATATTTCGATATGAAGAATCAACAAAACATGAATTCTGGCTACACCTCGAGTTAGAAATTTTTTTCTAAATTAACAACAGTATTTGTCCAATTTTACACTACCAGAACTCGAGAATGAGGTTTGTTCTGGCGAAATGTCGGCGTTTTCTGGCGCACGATTACATAACTTTCACTTCTTACGAAGAATTCGAAAGGCGAAAAAATAACCGTTCGGGATAACTAACATGGCTAGTGTTCATAATGTAAAGTTCATGTCGATAGTTTACTTAAATCGGTTCATACAGATGAACAGAAACTCAACAATTGATTTGACGTGACACACGTTTTACAAATCGCATAAGAAAGTTGAAAAAAAATGTTTAAAGTTACAAATTGCAAAATCACGTACAGATAGTCCGGTTTATTTGTAAATCCAGTGATTGCATTTGTGGGTAGATATACTTCAAATAATTTTGAGTAAAGTTTCTAGAATCTTTAATAGTTTACTACAACAATACTCTCATCAATTTAAAATCCCCATGTAGAACTCGAACTGGCAACCTCTTGGTTTCAAGTGATGAACGCGATCATGCTACTTAACAATCTCGGCCATCCAAAAGGACAAGACA
>BOPP01000713.1:0-15999 GCA_017312745.1 Gryllus bimaculatus | reverse complement strand
ATTGAATAGTCGGAATGCAGACTAGCGGTACATAATAAAAATATATCTCTCACTGCTGAACTGTTAAAATTCTGAAAATGAAATTCCTTCATTGTAACTTTTTTCTCATTATTGCATATAGTTTTGTACGCATTCTTGATTAAAAAATCACGTTATCCCTAAACGCAATAATGTAGAAACAAGAGAACACATTCTATTCAACCAGGGTCGTTTATATAATAGAGTATAGAGTATATCAAAATTATCAACAGAAAAATCATTGATTTCACACGCTGTTCCGGCCAATAACGCAGAATTTTCATTTTCGCAGACTTATAATAAAAATGCCGAGTTAACTATTATGCTTCTTTATACCACACGCCTTTCTTTTTCCACAAACAAAAGGCAAAATGTAAGAAAGTCCGTTGAAATAATGGCAAAAAATATTTATCCCTAGGTTTAAACATATCAGTCCGAAGGTTCCTTTTCGATGGCTGATTTGTTAAAACTATTAATAAATTAACAAGTCCAACATAAAGTTAACAAAAATGATGTACCTTTATTTTTCAAGTAAACAAAGGATGAGGAGAAGAGGGAGAGATTGGTCGAGAAGGTGGAGGAGAGGAAGAAAAACAGGGAAAGAGAGAGAGGAATAAAAGAGAGAGGCGAGCGTGGACAAATGAAGCCGAGATCGAAGGCAATATCGTCCGCGAAGAATAGAAACGATGAACGACGGGAGATAGTAGAGAGAGGACAAGTGCTGCGGTAGGGCGAGTATCATTCAGGAGAAGCGCGAGACAGGCGTAGATGAGAAGATATTGGTTAAGCCGCAAAGAGGACTGATAGAGAATCTCGTGAAAAGAGAGGATAATGGGTGCGAAGATAGTGGGAGAGAGAGAGAGGAGGAGGAACAGAGCCATAGCGTGAAGAGGGTGAAGGATAGTTGCCTAGATAGAGGAACGAAAGTTGGAGCACACGAGTGTGAAGAAGAGAGTGGCATCTGACGAGATTAAGAAGTATGTAGATATATAGATAGATGTGAGAGACGGAAGGAGAGACAAATAAAAAAAATAAATGGAAGGAGTGTGGTAGGGAATTGAGATTGTAAAACACGGGACGAGGAGGGGAGAGAGAGGGAAGAAAATGGGAGAGGGGATAGCGCAGGAGGGGAAATGAAAGGAGGCAAAGCGAGAGTGCAGCAAGAGTAACAAGAAGGGAATCGGAGATTGTCCGGGGTGTTACGATAGATCGCGCGGGGCACGCAGAGGCATGTTGACCGAGTAACTATGATGACGAGGATATTAGAGTGCACAATTATTACACATAAGCAAACAGATTCTCACACTCACGAAAATCCAAGATAAGATCAGTACTAACGACGTCGGAGGATTATAGGAATGGCTACGCTGAGATGAAACTTTTGTGACCATGTGTGGTGTGTGTTGTGTACGTGTGTGTAGTGGTGGTCGGTGATGTGTAGGATTGTTGGTGTGGCGTGTGGAGGTATGATTGTGTGTGTGCCGCACGCATTCGCAAGCAGTTATGTGTCGGTCGAAGTACCCTACAGGGAAGACCGCCCACGTCCATTGCCCGCGCCCAAGTTGGAAAACCATGTGTGATTCGCAAGATCACACCCCACTTTAAAATTCACTCCGGCCGAGTTACATACCATCAGATGCAGGACCATATTTTACGCGCGGTTGCGCTACGCACCACAAACTCAGTACCACTGAGGCAAAGATTCAGATATAAAGTACGAGGATGAGGAAAAGAGTACGAGACAGAAGAGATAAAGGAAAATTAAGTCGTCGCGGGTCGCTACTAGCAACTAGGGAAATGACAAGTACGAATGACGCAAAAGTTGAGACTAACGGTGCATTAAAATAATTAGGACTCTATATCATATAATGACGTCAGGGTTTAAATTAGTCAGACAGTCAAAATTGTCACAACGACGATAATCATCAGAATGAAGGGGTTAACAGTAATGTCAGGTGTGGCTACACTTCGACTCCGCGGTCACCGATAGTAGCTGATAATGAGAAACACAGAACATCGAGGGCTAGTACAAACCAAGAGAGAAGATCCGATAGATAGCGTATCTTAAAATGTAGGTAACATAAACTAGGACTCGTATAATGTTCGGAACTACAGAGGCAAGTAAACACCATACCAATCTTTATGACGCCGCGTATGTGAAAGCACCATGCCTCTTGGGGCCGATCAGACGTGGAGTGATTCCCTAACCATTATATGTCATAAAAGGAGTGAAACTCAAAGTTTTGATCGCTAAGCTACTCACTCTAGAACATAATTGTAAAAGAGGTGGCTAGTGTAAACGTGTTGTCTGTTCTTAATAGTGACACTGCAAAACTTGTCAGAGAGAAGAGCGCATTGTCATAAATAACGCACTAGCCACAGTAAGGATCAGTAGTTGAAGACAGTTGGTCTCGTGTACTATACACACGCATGTAATAATACTTATATAATGATTGTTTCTGCCCGCGCATACTAGTCCCGTACCAACTAATCAGTATATTTCTTTGTTACATTGTATCACAAGCAACCAACGCTAACATCAAATGAAAATGTTAAACTAACCAGTGATCAGATAAACTTGTAACGTTTGTGTATAGTGTGTGGCCAAACTCGCGTTTCCAAAGCTCCAACTAACTTGTATATAATAGGTACAAGCACACTTTTATGAGGTCTAACTACCTGACACTATGTAAAATAATGCCTTTTTAGTTTTGAGAAGGAGTTGCACTCTAATGTTCAATCCATATGACCTAAAGAACTAAGAAAAGACAGGAAACTCGCGAATAACACGAAAGAGCTTTATAAAAAAAATCACATATTTATTGAATAGGAAAATCCATTTATATTAAAACTGTTTTTTTGTAAATTGGGTTGCTATACAAAGAACGAAAAGAAGATATTTCAATGGTGACACATGAAGTAAATCATAATTAGTGTTTCGTAGATAGGTTAAATGGCAATGATTTTTTTAAATGAGTTTGAAAATAGAATAGTCTGTAAAAATGCAGTATTTGCTCAAAAAAATAGAAAATATATTATTTGATTACTATGAGACTTGTAAATGTGAAAATAATCAATATTAATCGTTACAATTAAACAAAAAAGTTTAATTGTTTTGAGATATTTAGCCCACCTAGCCGATTCTTATAAAACCTTTCGCCACTCGTGCATAAAGTAATGTATGTATTTTTCCTCTACAACCTTACTCCCATTTTGGTGTAGACAGTAAACACAAGTAGATACTCTTACGAATATGTTATTACGACACTAATCAATAGATAATGTAATTTCGAGTAGTAAACTTGACTGCTTATGGTAGTCACACTGACAATAATCTACTACAATATTTGTACGTGCAAACAAAAAAAGCAAACAAGCAGTACATCAAAATGCAATAGAAATAACTATACTGAGAAAAGTTTCATACTGAAAGCTCCAAATTGTAGTATTAATTAAGCATTATTAGTATTATCGCCGAATTACTCAGAGCGTGGGAAACAAGGGCAGAAAATAAATACAAATATCAAGTCATAAATAAATTTTACTGATGTTTATCTAATACGAATATGGCAATAATAATTTTATTTTCTATCTGCAGCTGTAATGCAACAATTGAACGATAATATATTTGGGCACTGCACGGTTAACAGTTTATTTTTTACTTGTTCGATACTCGTTATAGTATGTTTGAGCAGCTCCTTCCTGTCACACGAGAATGCGAAAACGAGAAAATAATTTCGAATATTTTTAAGCAGGAAGTTGTTAAAAGACGAAATTCTTACAACCAAGAAATCTTTATCTGTCAAGGTTTAAAATTTTCATTTTTCTAAAAAACGTTATCAAACGAACAATATATGATTTGTCTATCACAAGACATGTAGCTATCCAGTAACAAATGTACGCACTCTAGTCAATTTCCAGAAGAGAGAAATGAGACAGTCGTCCTATTGTAAGGCCGCCGGATATCTTCGTGAGAACGGAATGCAGTACGGGAGAACGTACTACGTCAGCGTGTTTGCCCTGCGAGCTGAAGCTGTTACGAGGACGATTACCTCATAAGAACCGGAATGCAAATGGCGAATGGTACTGCCAGAGCTAAACAGGTGCATAATGAGTAAAACCTATACCTGATCGGCGTCTCCTTCGCAACGGAGCACTATCACACTGCCCCCAATAGACTCTAGCAGAGAAACCAACTACATCGTAGACAATGCAGAATCGTTCCTGGCTCACATAACAAAATAGCTCGAAAGACTTTAGTCTGGATGCGAGTAATTCTGGGAAGAACCAGCAGATCGACGATAGGAACAAGTAACAATTAGACGACATAACAGGTACGAGAGTAGTATATACGATGCACTAGACTATGAGTGGAGTGGTTATCTACAGATGGAGTTTACAGAAGAGTGATAAACAGTGGCAGCGCTCATGCGTCAGTGCGAGAATAACTAGCAGGCGGATTCATAGATGAGAGACACTACAGAAGGATGACGAGAAAGACATCAGTTGAACAATACAACAGGGAGTGGGGAAATGGGTGAAGTGTAGTAGTATCCCTGCACGATGGGAATCCATAACAGTGGATACAGGTCACAAAGTGAACAAGAGGATTCTCCCCACACTCCATTTGGTCATTCTCTATAAGCATGCATAACCGGTTGACTAGAAGACACTTAACTGCTGTCAGGTTCAGCGGACTGCAATCGTCAGAGAAGAAGACTTCCCAAGAGCGACACGGCTCGCGCGCTGTGAAGACTGCCCAGTTTAAAAATCCTAACAGGGAGACTCCTATAAGGCCACTCGGAAGGACGAAAATCCCCTAGACTGCTAAACGGGTCACAAGAACGGGTCACAAACGGAAAACGGGTCCCAGGGTAGGGGTCGCCAGGTGACAACGGTTTGTTGAACCCGGCGTGAACGAATCGATCCGCGAAATAACGAGTCAGCGCGAACGGGTTTTCGCAGGGAAACCGAATCTCTCTCGCTCAGCAAGCCGCGTAGCACCAAGGGCGATATGGAAGCGGCGCGCAACACCCCGGGCGCAAGCGGGCGGGCGGCCGGTGTGCCAGACGCCGACCGGCTATTGAGGGATGCCCTGCCATACGCGCGGTGGGTCGCGGTCATAGCACTGAGTGGCGCCGCTTTGGATTGCTGGCCTGACGCGCCGGCGACCGTATTTTGAACTTACCAGCTCCGTGTCCATCTGCTCTTCTGAGTCCTGTTCGATGAGTCGAAAAGTATGTTTTGTGGGTGACATAGATAGACGGCGGCAGAGAAAGGTGGAGGACGATGCTAGTCGACCATACACGCACGCTGCAGACTCGAGTCAGCGGAAATAAAGATAGCACCAGATCGTCGTAGATAGGACGATGGGGGGCGAGTGGCCAGAAAGAAAAGACAGTGGAGAGTCGAGAGATGTGTATAATATGTGTAGTAAAGATAGTATGAACATAAGACAAAAGTAAATAGAAGAGGTGCACGTGAGTGCACGTCATGTGAGATGAGAGCGCAGCAGAGTGAACAGAGCGGGAAGAGACACAGTCACACACGCCAGGTCACGAGCACGAAAGTGGAAAGAGAGGCGAGAGAAAGTATGAGAAGTAGAAAAATGAGAGCGAGTATGCAAAACGGATAAAAGAGAACAAGACGAGAACAGTGAAATGAGAGCAGAAGGCAAAGACAGATAAGAATAGAGAATAGAGTATGAAAAGAGAGCAGGAAGTAAAAGATAGAAGACCGAGAAGGAAGTGAAAGAAGCACGCCGTCACGAGGAAGAGAAGAGAGACGAGATGAAAGTTGAAAGCAGAGCGAGAAGATTCTAGAAAGAGAAACTGAGAGTAATGTAGAAATGTAGTAGCGAGAGATAAAGAAGGAAGAACGCAGATGTAAGTCGAATATCGAGTCTAGAGACAAGTAAAGAGAACGAGAGAAGTAAAGGAGAGGAGTAGAATAGAAAGTTACGAGAGGGTTTAGACAGAGATGCGTAGAGCGCGATGAAAGAGAGAGACAGTGAGGCGAGAGTGCATTCGTAGCGAGATATAGTGCTCGAAAGAGAATGCGAAGAGCTGAATAGTAAGAGCGCATAAGATAGTGAATGAGACGCGAGAGTGCTGAAACGAGATGCAAGAGAGAGCTGATTGAGAGCGAAGAAGAGAAAGAGAGTAGCAATAATCGAGACGAGTGACACAGAGAGAGCGATGAGAGTGAACAAGTGGTCGCAGTGAGGTGACGACACGTGACGCTGCCGGGCAATGGTCCTACAGAGACGACCGATAATTGAGTTGCGTAGTGCTCGTCGGCGAGGTGATGAGATAGATGATGTTGCGTAGACCCCTGAAGATCAATGATGTGAGAGATTGACATGCCGTGTGAGTAGTGTGCATAGAGGTGTTGCTAGAGTGTGTGAATCGGGAAATGAGAGCGGCGTAGGTTGTGACACGCAGTGCGATAATAGCGTCGTGAAAGAGTGAATACAGGCATCGTGCAAAGAAGGCATAGAGGTGTCGATACACGAAGAACAAACCTGGCGCTATGCGCTGAGAGTTATCGGTCATACCGTTGACTGACGATCAGCTCATATGCTCATGGAGGCGTCTGGACGAGAGTGCTTAACCGTTGGGGGCGTGAAGCAGCTGAACTGGGGGTCGCGAGGAGGCAAGGGTGTATGGAGTCGACTAAATGAGGGTGGTGAAGAGGATATGAAAATATGGGCGTTGTGTAGAGAGTGTAAAACTGGGTTGCGTAGCAAGGCAGTGAAATATAATGGGCTGTGAGCACGTGCACGACATGGGTGTTGACCCGCCAAAGCCGTGAATTTTAGTCGCGCATGGCAAGAGTGAACGCGTCGCGCGGTGGGACGAGGCCTCGTAATGGGTGTGAGAGTGGACGTGTAATTACGTCGGGTCGCCCTGGCTGGACAGAGCAGGCGAAGTCGCGTTAAGGCAATAGGAGCGCGCTACAGTGGTAATTGAGAGACGTGGACGCTGGGAAATTATGGGACAGGCTCGTAAGGAGCAGTGCGCTCAATTGGGCATAAAAGATAGCAAATGAATTGAGAGTTGTTAAGGCGTGGCCTTGAAGATGCAGATTTGATAAATGGGGCCGCTAGATGTGATGCAGGACAAGATAAGAAAAATTGTGAATTTGTGTTGGAGTGGCACGATGGAGTTTTGTACAAGGTGAAGGGAAAAAATGTAGTGAAGTAGGAGTCAGGCGGGGAGTGTACGAGACACGGTGAACGAGAGTAGGCCGTGTAGGGCAGAGAGGGAATAGAACGCTAGTGAAATAGAGTGTCGATAAGGGTAGTGCAAAGAGGTATGTCAATTACGGTGCTCGAACGAGATGAATCAGAACTTGTCCTGTGTAGGTGAGACATAGCAGTGAATGAGGGAAGATGATGGTCATGCAATACTTCCAGCGTGAGCCGGGTAAAAGAGGTAGTGAGTGAGGAGAGAACTCGTTCGCTGTGGAGAGTGACAAGCCCATTGGAGTTGTGTGAGAGTTATGAAAATGGGTGTAGAGTGCACAACCTGGGTGTCGCAAGAAAGACTGTGAATATTGAAGACGCTCGGTGTGCACGGGAATGGGTGCATACGAGATACTGACGTGCGACTCGCGATAAGAGCTACCTAAGAAAGTGAGGTGCGAGAGATGAATGTGTTGTGGTACGTGCTTGAGTAGTGAAGCATAGGAAATTTGAGCTGTGAACAGAAGCTGTAATGGTGTGAGAGTGAAATGAGGTGTAGAGAGTGAATGGGTTGTCGAGAGTGTAAATATGCGTCGCTTGGTTAGTGATGTGGCGTGCTCGCAGAGTCGCACATCGGTCGTTATGCAGCTAAGATCAAATGAAGGATGTAGAGCAGGTGAATGAGTGAATGAGGAGTGATGGGTTGTGAGAGTGAATAGGGGTGAGTAGATGAATGGGTGCGAGGAGTGATATGGGTGTGGAGCTGCATAGGTGATAAGAGTGGAGGAGTAGCAATCGAATGGAGATGGATGTATAGACTGTGAAATGGGTACTGGTGGGCCTCGTTCGCAATGAGCTGGTATCAATTCGGGTGTCATAAGAGAAGTAAGGGTATTCGAAGTGTGAGCATGTGTGACATGAGAGCGGTGTATGTGGACATAATAGACAAAGAGAGGTGAGAGTGAATGTGAGGTGGTGAGAGTAGCTTGAATTACGGTGTGAAGTAAATGAGTATGGGATATCGGTGTCTGGAGAGAATATGCGTAGAATGCATGTAAGTACTCGACAACGTAGCGGTGGATAGTAGAGTGTAGCCTTAATAGGGGTTGTTAAAGGCGCTCGCATAATGGGTGTGGAGAGCACGCTCGAAAGAGGTGATGAGAAAGTGTAATATGGAGATTGTGGGAGTGCCAAGTGTAATGTGAGTGAATGCGAGAAGAATTGAGCAGTAGAAATAGACCGGTGATAGGTAAGTTGATTGAACAAAGTGGTATGAGCAAGAGCATAAGAATATGAACTAGTAAACTTCGCGCACACACGCACGCACTCGCACGAAATCGAATTTAGCTGGTTAGCACTAGAGAGGGCTTGGAAACGCGGCGAGTCAGCACGCACTGCCATAAAGATCTATAACAAAGGCATTAGTAGTACAATGTTAGTATTTGAGATTGTCTATTAGCGCTTTGGTTTCCCAGCACTAGACAATGGCAGTCGTGAAGCGAAGACGCGAACAGGGGCACAAGCTTTTGGACAGCTAGTGGACTAGAACATGAGGAGACAGAAGCCAGAGAGGGAGCAGTCTTGCGTCACACAATGCTTAGAACGCGAATTGGGCAGCGGGGCTTGCGCATGGTACGCGGGAGACACATGACTGCCTCCTTGACTGACAGGAGTGAGTATTCGATGCAGACGCATGGGAATGTCCGCCTCTTACAAGAGATACTGGAGGTCCACGCACTACAAAATTATGAAATGGCAGTCAGACGCGAATAACTGAAACTCAAGGCCCGAACCACCCGAAGGCCAGTTGTGCAGTGAACTAATCACCATAACAAATACGAGCGTCTAAAAAAAAAACAAGCGACAAGCGAAATTTGGGAGACGACACAGATAATTTCACCAAGTGATTTGGACAAAAATGTTATAAGAGTGTCAACTCCGTCAAGAGCAACTTGTATGAAATCAAAAGTGTGGACTTATGGGCGAGAATGCGATTCAGTCGAAGCTCAGTTTTACGAAGTCGTGTCCGTCGACAGAGGGCGCGCGAAACGACAAGGTGGGAAGATGTGAGACAACATAACTACTGACACCCATCAATATAAGAGCCAGTAAAAACTGTAAACTCCACAAGCCAACTGCTTACACACTGCAAAACGCACAACCGGGAGGATTTGATCACTCAATATAACTAAACATCCAGGCTACAGTGAGATGAAAGGGAACTCTGTACCCATCAAAAAAGTACCTCGGCCATCAAAGGATTGTTTTGAAGTTTTCGATCCATAAAATAGCTTGTAGTTATTGCAGTTTAGAATGTTTTGGCTCGTTCTTTATAATAATACACAGACCAAACAAAGCCTAAGATCGAAAAAAAAGTATTCCCTTTCGCAGGAAAGAAAGCAAATAGAGTAAACATGGTACACCGTGTGATTCTTAGTATCTTCTTTAAACCATGACAAATGAAACAGATGTCAGTAATACCTTAAGTTTAACAATTTCTAAACGCAGTTGTTTAAGAAGTACAACATGACAGAAAAGAAGAATGGAAAAATAAGAGTTATTCAAATCACAGTGACAAATCCGGAATGTATCGACAGCATAAAAAATATCAGAATTAGTCATTTACAATTTATATACACCAATTCAAATGACTCTTTCTTTGTAACATGTAAAGTTGACTGTTAGATGCTTACTCTCTTTTGATATAAAATGTATATCTGAGATGACTCTCTTTTTACGTTATTTGTGTATCTATTAGTATTAAATATAATAACCTGGTCCTGGACATAATTAGCTGAAGTGGGAGACATTGGTTAGTACATGTAATGACCTTGGTTATTGTTGAATGTAGAGAGCTTAGGAAGGAGAATGCTACTGTGGCCCTAAAGAGCCCAAGCCTATTAGCATGTCACGAGAATTGATATTTGCAGTAAATAATGAGAACAGTGAAAGTAAATAAACTATGGTTCAATTACGTTCTTTAGAGAGAGCTATGACTGAGTCACACATGTAATTAATCAAAATTGAAGAGTGCGACTAGAAATAGTATAGGCGGTTGTTGTGTTTTTAATCAAGATCTCTTATGATATTTCAATTATGGCTAGGTGTTGTCTCGCTGATTTATAACTGATACAGAATCACTACTCACTTAGGGACTAAAAAGCAATATATAATAAAAATAATACACATTGTTAAAAGACTCACAGTTAAAAAAGCACTTCTGTTCTTAGTAGGTTGGAAACTCTAAGTGAAATTATACTGTAAATAACTGATGTAGATAGAAAGGATGATCTAGAAAAAAACAATATAAAATACAAAGCGCGAAACGTTAAGAAAGAGGACGCATATATAAACATTTTCAAAAAGCTTACGAGATTGTACCTGAGAACAAGAATCCAAAATTATTATATGTAGCAAATAATGTGTACTTTTACACCTTCCTATATTTAGCGTAGTGTTAGAATACCAATATATACTCACTATGTACATAGTCGTTTTAAAAATTCATAGCTCAAGACCTTGACAATATAAAATTTTGCAATTTCATATTTTATTCTGTTTAGATCTTTGTCACATTTCTAGAAACTCATTATGATAACATAATAGTTTACTGCCGCGCGTTTCAGACTCTTATCTTTTTCAGATCTCTTGGTCCACACAATTGATAGGCTCATGTGTCTAGACTAGTTCCTCTGTGGCAGCTCAATAAATACACATCTTTGTCCTAGATCTCTCGTACGATTCTATTACTAAAAAGATGTTGTCTTAAGAGGATAATCAGTTTTGAACTCTATTATGTATGATTGTAAAATTGTACTTGCGTTCATTGAGTAATAAACAACTTAACAAGCATAAATATAGGAGAGAATCACTCAATATGTTACGAGCTATTAGTCGGTATCACGCCAACCGCAAGATATACTCCATAATTCAGCTCTCATCGTTTCGAGGCAGGAGCTTAGTAATCGCTGCTGTATGCTTACAAACAAAAATCGCTAGATTCAAGACAATATGAAGGTATAAAATTGATTCTATAGTCAAACAAATAGTGAATGCAGTTAGAATCACAAATACGGCACCTCTCAAGTCTATGTTAGAAATAATTAATATGCGTCTAAAGACTGTTGGCGATTTAGCCACCTTTTCTTGTGCTCCAACGAGGTGACTTAATTTTGGGGAGAGAGAGTCTTTAAATAGAAGTCAGTACATATCAGTAATAAAACGAGAGCAAGCGCAGCTGCCAGTAGATGATCTCAGAAGAGATAGAAAGTGATTAACCAACCAAGTGTTTCTATTCCAGATAACATTCACGAACGCGCCAAAACATCAGTAGAGAGGTATATTAACGGGGCGCGAGACACCTCTCCTCGATATGCTCGCCTTTGAATATATGTTCCTATGCTGTAGTGAATGCAGGCGGCCTGAGACCGATTAAAAATGTCCGTAAAGCAAACGTAAGAGCGACCTCCTGATCCAATCATCGAAATAGCGCCTTTACGAATTATATATAGCTCAACCTTTCGAGAAATGACACCAAAGTATTTATTATATCCTATCCTGCAGAAAAGAAATGATAACAAATAGAATCAGATTGACTAAGGAGCACTATTTAGATTATTCGTAAGTAATAAAACTACAAACTTTTCACCGACATCTATCACACACATTCGTCTTGGTTTGGGTTTAATCCATTCGACTCTCTGATTTTGATGAGGGGGTCTAAAGACATTCAGCCTCGCACTTCGCATTGCAGACTAACGAGATACAAACTAAACAAATGACAAGAGAAAGAACGAGAAGCAAGAAAAGAAGGAGAGAAACTAATAGCGTATTATATGGCTATAACAATCAGCTAGACAATACCATCTTGAGTGGTATGTTTATAATCATCATAGCCTACGATTTAGCACAAATGATAACGCATTCACTATAGTGATTTGTATTACAAGTCAATACCACGTCAGTGCCTCCTGGAAGTGGTGAAAAGAAGATACTTGAGAGAGTATGAGATGAAAAGCAAGTTTATCATATGAGTTTAGATATAGATTCGCAGATTAAAATCCTACGAAGATAATAAGTAAGTATATATTCGTAATATTGAGAAAAAAGGGAGTACTATGAACAATTGATTTCGTAGTCTGTCGGAATAAGACATACAATAATTGTTGATAACTAGAAATAGTTTCAGATAATTAACATAAGTATAATTTTTTGTAAAATCCATGTATTTTGTAAACATCACAATATTGAGGAATTATATATACGATAATGTTTTGTAAACATTTAAAACTCACAATAAAATAGAGTATAGAAAATAAACCTCGTCATACATAACAATCGATGATTATCGAACGTTTCAATATAACGAAGCCAACCAGTGAGCTAAAAACTTGATAAAGCCAACTGTATGTGAATATTTGAATACAAACACACCAATTCACCGTCATGAGAATCTGATGTATATACGAATAGAGGACAACATACAAGTGACATACAAATAGATGCTTTATGTTAGATAGATAGTTTTTACAAGCTATAACCAATTCGAAGCGGGAAACCAGAAATGCATCTCTCGCACAAACTCATACCAGAACACTAAATAAGTTTCGGTACAAAAGCCTACCAACACATCAATAGTGGTAAAACCTAAGGAAACCATCAGAATGAGTCTCGCGCGAGAAGATTCACTAATACAACGTGAAAAGGTTAGAGTACCTGGCAAAAATAGAGACATGAAGGTGTTATACTGTAACAAAAACACTCAAGTGCACGAGAGTACCGATGGTCACGTCATGTACGAGATTAGAAGAACAATATTGAGATGCGGTTCAAGCAAACGCTTGAAAGGAACACGCCGCAAAAGATGGCTCTCCACCGGGCCTTTGCTCGCGCACGCCGTCGCTAGCGATGCAGTCTGACGGGACAGTAAAGTGGTAGCGACCACGCGGTGTGAGCGTTGGGGCGGGGCATGCGGGGGCGCGGCGAACGAAAGCGAGGCGCGTAGCCGGGAGGGGCGGAGCCGCCGGCTGGGCGCCCGGTAACAATGCGGCATAATGCACCGGCACCTGCTACTTATGACGTCGGGCTGTAGGAGCGCTCCCACGGCGCGCCGCCGCCTCCACCCCGTGTGTCGCCCCGGGCGCTCGCTCGAGCCGCCCAAACACCGCACCGAACGCGCATGGGACTCTAACACGACGAGAGCCGACATCCGCGCTCGCGCGGATGAGTGCCCTTCGCACGCCCCCTGCACCACCAGTACCCGGCCCCGCCTAACCTCAGCGGCTATTACTAAGTCATTATTACATAAATTTTTTAAATGCGCTCGTCGTTGGACAGCTGCTGTTGTAGGCATCGTAATCACATCGAGCAACAAAACGTCACAATGCCGGACACTGCTTAACACGCAAAAAGTAGAACCCTACCTGTCCAGAGGCCAGCATACTTGCAGCAAGCATCAAGATGCCTAGGACTCGCACTCTGCCGACCAATGAAACAGCCTCACTCAGTAGCCGCCCTGCTCCTGTCAGCAAGAGACCTGCCGCTTTAAGGACAGTCTGAAACATTGTCGCTCGAGCACCGCCTACACGCCTGTCCTTGATATGTCGCTGAACTCGCGACATTTCGTCTTACTCGTTGTTTCCGCAGCCGCCCCCACGAACGCCCCCCGACCTTCCCACCGCCGATCATCCGCCAGAGATACGACACGATACGAAGCCGTTTATCGACACCAAGTCGCTGTCAGCCGCCAAAGCGTCCTCCGAAGGGCAGTGCGTGTCATGCGCGTGATAGGGGGCAGCTGTTTTGTACAGTTGTGGTACAGTGTGCCGCAATTGTTTGGTGTAGAACGGTGGTTCGAGTTCACTGAGTCTTGTGCTGGGTGACGTCCCTTCCGACTCTTGTCGTCAGAAGGACAGCTGTTTGTGTGAAGCAGAAGTGATGTTTGTCAAGAGCGCAGTAGCCAGAGAGGTCTTACTGGTGCCGGTCGAGACGTGTCAGGCTCTGTATTTGCTTGCATGATAGTGTCTTGTACAAATTCGTCGTCTAGATTAATGGCAAGTCCGCAAGGTATTGGTGAAGTGATCTTGTTCGCCACACGCGCACGCTCCCGTGATGTGAGGATGAAATGTTGTACGCCGGCAAGAGATCTGAAATGCATCTGTAACGGTTTTGCCTGCTTTTTTTCTTTTCTCACCTCCCCAGTGTAACCGTGTGTAGCTCATGCTAGAGTGTTGTGTAGAAAGTAAGGCCCAGTTCAGAAAGATTTGTGAGAGAGGATCAGTTGCTGGATGTGATGTAGGTGAAAAGAGGAAACATGTCTTGTAGGAAGGAAGGAAGGTCTTTGTTTAGAGTGGGAGTAAGGAGAAAAGGGTCAGAGAGGAAGAAAAGGTCATGGAAGGAAGAAAGCAAAAGACGTCTGGAGGAAGGAAAGTAGTCTTGGAGGAAGCGAAAGGAACTCGAGTAAAGAAAGACACCTCATTATATTAGATAATCATCGAACCGACTTCAAGTTTGTAATCAATCTCAGGAGTGGTATTTATAAGTTGCGGAGTCTTATACTCATTAGGGAGCATTAATTAAAAAAAACATTCTAATTAAGAGCAAATATACTAATGTGATCATTAATTTGTGACACGCATGTTATTAGGGACCCTGACAATAAATCCTCCCGGCGAAACCTACATTCAATCAATTACCGGGACTACTCGTCATGAACGCACCTGTGTTCTCATGCAGTCGTCTATCTCAGACATAGGGAGCCCTGTAGCATACCCTCACACCGACTTCACCACTCACATCGCCAGGAGGTGAGACCAGTTGACCAAAAAAACCAAGCAACCACAAACCTCTTTCGCCACAAGCCCTAAACCCCTCCCCGCAAAACCGCCCGCAACCGCCCGCAACCGCCCGCAACCGCCCGCAACCGCCCGCAACCGCCCGCAACCGCCCTCCCGCCCACGCGCGCGCCCCTTCCGGAATAATGACGGACGGTGAATGGCAGCCACTCGCAAGAGGCGCCATTCGTCAGGCGCGCCCCGGCGGCCTGCCAATGCTCCGCTGCATTTCTTGAATACGCCATTACGGCTGTTAAGGCGGAGATGCCGGCTATCTGCAGAGCATATCGGAGGCCGACTTTGTTGCATCTGTAGGCGATCGCGGACTGGTTCTCCGTTTTCTCGCGGGCTCCTGCTTCTTTGGGATTCCAAGCAGCAACCCCTCGGTTGAAGGCAGTGGAAACGCAGATAATGTTTATAGAGTGCCATTCAAGAAGGAATGATAGTGGGGGTAGCGATGTCGATAGTCCAAATTGTTACGTATGTGGAGAGAAAACGCCAGCGCTGGCGGAAACTAAATAGAAGAGACAATGAGAAGGAAAACCGAAGGCGAAGGAAGTGGTGAAAACAATAGAAGCGGATACACAACATATTCAGTTGGGGCTGTAAGGCCTAGGCGGGGTGAAGGCGGAAAAAAGTCGCCGGCGCCGGCGGAGGCGTCAGCAGCAAAAGGAGCGGGGCCGGCGGCGGGCGCGCCAGCACAAAGCGACAAAGCCGGCGCGGGAACCGTGTTTTCTCGCCGCTCTCCCGGGGCATTGTGGGAGCCGCGACGGCTGCAGGTGCACGCCGCCGGCTTCGAGCCCTGGCCGCGGTGCGGGGGAGGTGTCGCTCTTGTTAGCGACGCCTTATAAGCCTCGGCGCGTGGCTGCACGCCGGCGGTGCGGCGAGGAGAGTGGAGTGGGAGAGCGGGGTGGGCAAGCGGGGGGAGAGAGTGAGGAAAGCGGGTTAAGGGAGAGGTGTGGG
>BOPP01000712.1:0-16024 GCA_017312745.1 Gryllus bimaculatus | reverse complement strand
AGAGAAAGAGAAAGAGAAAGAGAAAGAGAAAGAGTTGATATTTCTCTATCAATCTATAGGATATCTAGGTTCCTTTAATTTGAATCCGTTATTTTTATTAGGGGGCACTTTACATGAAGACCCTGGAAAATTTTTTAAGAAGATGGCTATACCATTTTGACTAAATTTTGAATATTTTGATGGCCGGTAAGAGAATGGTGCTGCTCTAATGTTTGTTAAATAGCCCGATTTTTTGAAAATTACAAAAATTGTAAATTTTGTCGGAGTTTCACTAACATTAAAATAGAACTAAATGAAATTGTTCCTTAAAGATAGATTTTAAAGTAAGGTCATGTAAAACTTTTTGAAAATATGAGTACTTTCTTCGTAATTTGCATCGAAATAATGACGGGATTGCTGTTGAGCACCCCTAGTTAGATAATGCTATGTATCTTTACAAAATAATACAATTAAAATAATTATAAGTACAAATCTTTTGAATATATAAATAATTGTCGTTTGAGTTTTCAAACGAATTTCAATTATTTTTGAGTTTTCAAATGAATATTTTTAATGGTTACAGAACATTTCTTGCCTTTTTATTTTTAAGGTTTCACATAACTTTCATTATGCAATCTGTTTATCAATATTAGATATTTAAACTATTTTATGAACATATTGTTACGAAATAAGGGTGTTTTCGGTTCTTTTTTGTGAAAAATTTCTGAAATATCAATATGGACAGAGCGTAATCCACATTCGCGCAATACAAATGTTTGTCCTCATACTGTCTCGACTAGAGCAAAGTATTGATGTAAATACGGCAGAAATCGAATCATTTTTACAAATTGCTAACTTCCAAAAATGCGAATATTCAAAAAAACATCAATTTTGATACCGGACGCATTTTTTTAAAGAGCGTCTTAACAACTCAACTGTAGAGTTTTAAAAAACAATTTGCAATTTACAATACAATACTACGTAGCCCATGGTACTGACTATTTTTGCTTCAAATTTGCAGTTCTGCTTTGCTTTCATAAGGCTTTAGCTGAATCGTCGGTGATACGCTATTCTAGACTTCTGTAATAAAAAAACATTGAACGGTAAATGAAAAAAAAATAATATGTTCTAAAAGTTTAAAAAACAATTTTCTAAATACAAAGAAAATCAGTTTTGCTGATTTGGTTTTGCCAGACTCACACAAAGCCATTAAAGACACCAATTTTAGGAAAAGCCGTTGGAGGAAAATTGAATTTTTGAAAAGTTTGAAAAAAACGAGAATAACACATTATTCTGGTTAAAAAGAAAATATATTTTTGGGTGAGAGGCTTTGCTGCTTTAACGGAAGTTAGGAAAATAACATTTTCCGCGTTTTAGTTACAACTCAGCCCCTGAAGGGATCATAGACGGCGTCTTTGGTATGGTTGAGCAGAAGGGCGAGGAGGTGGGCGTGGTGGTGTGCGCTAGCAACGTAGTCCGCCCTGCCTCTCCAGCCACGCGGCGGCGGTGCGCGTCACAGCGGCGCAGACGGGCGCCACAGCAGCAGGGCGCCGCGGCGCGGGCGTGCAGGGCGCGTAGCCAGCGCGGCCGTCGCCCAGGGTCCACCAGCCCACCGCCCGCCCCGCCCACGCCGCCCCCAGCGCCCACTGCATCGCCCGACACGGGAGGGCCCGCTCCCCCACGGGGCACGCACCCGGCCCGCGCGCCTAACCCCGCCCTATAGCTCCCACAAGCGCCACCGAACAAGCGACTAGCCAACAGAGGGGTCGAAACAGACCCCGACGCCCGCCGTCCGACCGTGCCGCCGCCTTTCTGCCATCACCTGCGGCTCGCCGAACACAGGACCCCGCGCCCACCCTCGGCGTCCCACACGAGCCGCGGACGCCTTACCCTCCCATCCACTCAACCAGCATCGTCTGCCCCTGGGGTTCGGCGTGGCGGTTCGTGCGCTTGAAGAGCAGCCCCGTCATCACCCCATGGCAACCCGCTCTTCCTTGTGGAGTTCTCTTGGGCGACCACCACGCTTCCTTATAGAAATAGCCCACGCCTCCCCTAACGACAGTTATTTTCCACGGTGGCAGAACGAAATCATTTCGCTCTCTACGGTCTCAGATGGCAAGCATCTCGAAGCATGCTGTTGAGTTGCCATTGCGGAGAGTGTGGTAACAATGAGAAAAGTTTCTTCCTCATTGATATTTTTTGAGTCCGCAATTTCATTTTCATATCATATCTTCCTACTTGGATGTCAGTTGCTTGTAACGATTCTCCTTCTTTGTCTTATTCCCCCAGACACTGTAAGTTTATTCTAATGGGCAATTTTTTCTGGGTAAATCCCGGTTTTAATTTTATTTTGGTAAAACGCATAATAGAACTTTTTTTATTTAATCTATTAAACAATACCCCATATGTTCGTTGGATAGGAAAATCTATTTTGTGGGTCGGGAGGACCGTCCATACGGAATCGCGGCGACAAACTTTACGTAAGGAATGCTCAAACAGATTCGTCATTTAAAAACAAAACGTTTTTAATTGGTTACTCTTTCTTTGCTTTCAAAACAAAAGCTACACATTTTTTATTATAAATTTTTCTTATTCGATATAAAATGCCTTTTGAGGGTTTGACAATATTTTACATAACGTACACTAATTTTGTGGCATATTATAAACATAATTAAACATTAAACATAATAAATAATCTGCGAGATAGTTCCAGGAAGGGGTTTTTAAACCGTTATTTCAATTTTCGTGATTTGTTGCTAATGAATAGCTAATCAGTGGAAGTAAGAAAGATGTAAAAATTATTTTGAATGACGACTTTATTTCAGGGTAAACGGTTAGCTAAGTGTCATTTGATTATTAATTTGAAAGTTAATTCGAATATTACTAATAAATCATGGAAAATTTAAAACCGTCTAAAGAATCTGTTTTGAACAACTTCAATTTTGTGAAAATTCGTTTTTGCTATGGCACCCCAGTTGATCACTGATATTAGAGGTAAAATCGAATTATTCATCAGTATTTTGTGATTGCTGTTTCAATTGTGATGTAATTTTTTTATTTGCAAAAGTTACGTGTAAATATTTCAATATTTGTTTTATTCTTCGTGCGTATTAGATGATCTTGCAGAGTTTATTTTGTATCTATGTTTCAGCCAAGATATTTAACAGCAGTATTTGGAGATAGCAATTTGCTGTGTTATTAACTCTTAGTGCATTCATATTTTTAATTCGAATTAATGAAAATACCTTTTCTTGACATTTAGTAGGGTTAAATTTGTTTTCCAATTGTTAAACCAATTTGTGCAGATTGGTTTTGAAGACAATTTATGAAGAGAAGTTTTGAAAAGTTGTTTTTAAAATTGGGTTTTTGAAATATTCACAACGTTAAATTTTCCAGTGTGATTATGTAGACCATTTACACATTTTTCAAATAGCCTTTTGGGTTCGTTACATTGGGTGTAATGATGTTTATATATTCATCTAACACATCTCCGAGGAAACGTAAATTTTTGCTTGTGTATGATTGATCAGCTGGCAGTTCTTAAATTGTGAACTTTGGTTAATTTTTGTTTCATTCTAATATTTACAATGCTGTGAAATATTCTGGTAACTTTTAAAATATTGCAACCTTGATTGGTATCTATTAAGTCTATAGCACGTATTTCAGATTTCACGTTTTTGCCAAAGAATATGTGTACGGAAGTAACAGAATACTCGCTGTTACGTAGCTCTATTTTGGTTTCATTATTGAAATAAATAGTTGCAATGTTATATTTTAAAGTTAATAGGGTTTTCTTAGTAGAAAACATAGTGGTGTCACATAATTTTTCTTCTCTAGAGTTATAATATACTGAGATATTGCCTGTCTTTGTTTTAGTAGTAAAATGTGGTTTTAAAATAATTTGAATTCAAGATATAAATGATGCAAGTGGTTTACAAATAATTTGATTATTTTCAATTGGAGGAATTTTAATGTTTTTAATAATTACGTTGTCTTTTGTTTATGATAAATCTGAATTATCCATAGTTGAAGATAAGGACTTGAATGAATTAGATGTATAAATATTATATTTGGTGCACTGAATTTCATCAATGATTTCACTCTTTCTCACGTATTTTTCACACACAACCCACTTTCAGCTGTTTTATCTTGAGTTTTTGTGTTGTTGACTGATTTCTCTCTGACTCATCACTTTATATTATAACACATAACACTGCCAATTGCAACCAGTGGAACAACTCGATTAAAATGTTTGCGGATTAATGCAAACTACCAAGCAACATATTCAAATTACAGCTGTGGAAAAAAATAGATGAATCCGAATTAACATTAAACCAAAAATTACAAGAAAATAATTATCAAAATTCGAATGCTGCCAGTAATATATCTGTTGCCTTAAGGCCAAGTTTAGATTAACAACGAGAAATAAATTCTTTACGAACTACCGGCCATGTCGCACATTACTCGGTCGTAGCCGATTTACCGAATGTTATTTTCTATCATAGGGACACGAAGGAACTATCATTGTCTTTTCTAAGAAAGCAATAATATTCGCAAACGCTTAAAAATGATCCTGGTAGAGTAAGAAATTGCGGGAAGAGCTCAAGACTGGAAGAGGGCTTTATATCCGGAGCCGGAGAAATACAAGGATTGGAAAAGCAAATGTAAGAAGCGCTTTTATAGATTGGACCAGTTCAGAGGTGGCCTTGGAGAATATTCCGCGTAGAATTTGAATGCAATTTCGGTAGAGGTGACTGAGACAGGCTGCATGATACAGAAGGAAGAAAGACACAGTGTGGGGAGAGAAAGGAAGATTCAACAGGAAGTACAATAAGCAAGAGACGTCGGGAGGCGGACAGCAATATTTTAGGAAGAACATAGAAGAAAAACTAACCGAATCCCAGCAAGTGAATGCTATTATGGAAAAATAAGTTGAGGCTGGATGAAGGATGCAGACATCGGTGGTAGGAAGAAGTCTGGGATCGGAAGACGATTTGTTAAGGGAAAAAGTAGGGAAAATATAAAATGACGATCCGGAAATTGAGATGGTGTCTAGGCACATTGTTCTGGTATAGAAGTAGAGGTTCTACTGGATACAGGAAATATTACTACGGGAATTGCTGATGAGTTTTAATTGTAATGAAGAAAAAAAATAATATTAGAAGAATTTCCTGGGAGAACGCTGAAGAGGCTAAGTAGAAAATATCAGGTTGCCGGAGGCAGGAGTTTACAGGTGCGTCAGAAACTGACAGGACGCTGTCAATGAAGAGACTTTAATATTAGTTTACTGGTGATTTCTTCCATAAATACGATATGAGTTAATGTATTTTGAAAATTATAACAAATTCATGTTATTCACTATTTTCAGGGCAGAAATAACAACATACGGTAGGGGTGCCATAAAATGACAAACTCATAGGCGAAAAGAACGGAAATTCCCTACACCGAAATTGTTTTGAGTGAGTATCTCGATCAATTCCAGCTTAGATACATTTTACTGTTATAATTATTATTATTATTATTTATTTTTAATATTCATATCATTAATGATTAATTTAATTATAATCTTCTACGTACTAGTTTAATTAAAATCTTGAATATCGTTTGTAGGTGAATATTGGAAAGATAATAAAAAGTTAGATTATTAGAGTATCAAATTGTAACTACACGGTATTTTAAAAAAACATCAGCCATTTTTCTCCAGAGAGGGTAGTGGCAAAGATTAAAGGAAAATTTCTCTAGAGAAACTTCTAGCTCTTCTTACGCCTGGGCTTCCGGAACCCCAACAAAACTGTGGATTTCAAGTCTTCGCTGCGTAAGAATCGCGACTACGGAAAAAACATTTTTTCTCCAATTAAGATATTAATATTAACGTCTTGAGGACATTTATAAAAAGTCAGTTTCATTCAACAATTTTGGAGCAATTCAATTAAAGAAATATAAATTTCGCAAAAAAAATTACGAATTTAATGTTGTGTCATAAAAATTGTCAATATCAGTCATATATCATATACTATGTTTTATGATATATCTAGATAGCGAGCTAGATGTTGTAACGTGTGTGATATGTATATGAGCTGTGGAGTCTCTCTCCTCCTCCTTCCTTTCCTCCCTCTCTGACTTTCAGCCTTCTCTTCTCTTTGTTCCCTTCTCTTTTCCCTCTCTCTTTTGCTTCGTCTTCTTATCTTCTGCTGCTTCACAATTTCTCAACACCTCTTTCATTTTCTATCCTGTCTTTTCATCTATCCCATTTCCTTCTTATCTTTTTCACCACTTCTCCATATCCATCTCACTTCTTTCTACTTTTCACTTCCAACTCTTTTCGCTCTCACGTGTCTCCTTTTCATCTCTCTCTCTCTCCTCCTTTGTTTCCTTTCTCTCTTTTTCTCATTTTCCCTCTCTTTTCCTTTACCTCTTCTCTATATCTTGATTTCCTTTTTTCATTTTCCTCTAGCTGTGTCCTTTCTCTTGCCTCCTTCCCTATAACTTTGTTATTTTCTCTCTCTCTCTCTTCTCCTCTCCATTCCTTCGGCCTCGCCTCCCGTCCACAAGGCACTTACCCAGCAAAACGAGGTCCAGGTGAGGGAATTGCATTTAAGTGATGTGTCATCTTGTGCATGCAAGGCCGATATGGTTAATGTGCAACAAAATAACTGCATTGAAGTTTTACTTCTTGAGGATCGTTGACAACTTTCATGGAGTCGGTTCAACGGTGCCGAGTTCATCGATCTTGTACATAACAAATCTAACTCATTTGTTATCACTACATTAAATACTGATTTACATTTGAATATATTTATTATTTTTGACACATGTGAGTAAAAGCTAGATGGCCTGAAAAATAAACAGAATTGAAATGATGGAAATAAAATTAAAAAATGATTCTGAGACGATTGCAGTACAATTGATGGTATTATTGACAGAGCATATACGAACAGTGACGTATAGGAACTATAACAGGACCAATTGTCGGACTCACAAAATATCTGGAGGAAGAAGTTTTCCGAGCATTGCCACACTTGCCCCCATGTGTGTCAGACGCGCGTGTTTCGGATGTTTTGCCACCGTTCCACGGAGACGGTTGACTTGCTCTGGCAGCGAGGAGGAATAATGTCGTAAGCAGATGGGCGTGTCGGTGCCACTTCAGAGAAGGTTGTGTCGCAAAGGCCCCTAATTCACAAAGAGGAAGGACTAGTGTATTAGACAGACATGAGTGGCCAGCTATTGGACAGGCGGCTGACGGTACAAGCTTCAGCCCCTAGTGAGTGGCACTAGGTAGGGCGCAGGGCGAAGCGGGCGGGCAGAGAAGGCGGCGGGGCGCGGGGTCGCGGGGACCGGGCCTTCCGAAGCCCTGGGGCTGCGGGTGCGCGGCTGTGGGAGGGCGTGGTCGGGGTAGATGCCGGGAGCGTGTGGTTGCCGTGGGAGGGGCGGACCGCCCGCGGCGGGCGTGCAGTGGGCGCTGGGAGGGCGTTGGCGAGGCGCCTGCGGCGGTGGGCGTGGTGGACCTGGGCGACGGCCCGCGCTGGTCGGTGCGTAAGTGATGGCTACGCGCCCGCACGCCCGCGCGCGGCGCCTCTGCCTGATCTGGTGAGCGCACCGCTCTATGACGCCGCTATGTGGGCGCCGCACTGCGCCCGCGTGGCTGGTAGAGGCTCAGTGGGCGGTCTACGGTTGTCTATGGAGACCCACCGCCACCCTACCTCCTCAGACTTTTGTGGCTCATACGTATATACCAGGGGACGCCGTGATATGAGCCGATTCAGGAAGGTTAGTACAGGACGCACTATTATGTGTTTATCTTTAAGAAGCCACTTCTTATACGTGCGGTCTCTTATTGTCGTCTTCTGTCCCATCTAGATGTGCAGTAATAATCAGTAATAAGGTATATTACAAGAGACAATAAAATTAAAAACAAAACATGCTGGAATACTGTATTCCATTATTACTTCTAACCTACCAATAATTTCCCTCGTGATGTTTCTTGTTTAAACTTCAATATTTAGTAGTTGATATGTCAATGGGAGTAGGCTAAGAGGACGGACCACAGAGTAGTTGTTTAAAACCACTTTGTTATATTTAATGTAAATATTTATTTGTGTAACTTAAGGATATATAATAATAATAATATCTGATGAATAAGTATTAAATTGCAAGTATTATAATAGTAACAAAGTCACTAAACAGCTGTAGCTAACTTTGTAATCGAATAATTAAATTTTTTCCAGCAGGATTTACAATCTGTCTTTATGATACGTAGGAAATATTAGATAGACGTATTGGCCCACCCGATCCGACAGAATTGAAGAAGCCTGTTACATCATGCAATAAAATTTCCATAAACTGCAGAACAAATTAAAAAATTGCTGGACTTATTGTTTATATTAACTGACTATTATGAAGTTAGATAATCAGCCTCTAACACGAACCTATTTCAAAGCACGTTTCAGAGCGGGCGTGAGACCTCTGATCAGAGTCAAGGAACTACTTGAATAATTTCAATAATATTTGTACATTTTCAGTAATACAAACTAAAATCACACAATGCATGCTATACCTTCTATATTGTTGCATTTCTTTAAATTGTTAACACATGAGTAGACCGATTGGACATTTGCTATCACAATTTTTTAACTCCATTTCAACATATACAACATTTGGCACCATACTAATGGTGCTTTTTATATAGTTATTATCTGAGACCATTATTTTTTAAATATTTTTGTGAACCTAATGTTGAAAGAAGAAAAATTCTGCTTGTTTGGTTTCAAGCCTTAAGTAGATTAAGTATCTACTAGCGCTCTAAATGCTGTTTTCACATTCAACTAACCACAAAATTTCTGAAGTGATTTCCCTTACTCTCAATTACTGAAGAAAGTATTACTTACCAATCTGGCACGAATAGATAATACAGGGGAATTTTTTACAATAAAAACATATGAGTCTCTCATATTAAACCTCCGGGACAATGACGATTTAAAAAATTTCACATACACAAAAAACGTCATTCTAAAATCTGACACAGGACAGATAATCTCACAATGGATCCACTTTAGTAAATATATATGGACGAATATAATTATTCTTATAAATATTTTAATACAATATTTACACTAAAAATAAAGAATTATTTTTTACATTCGCTAAAATTTCAGTATTTATGGATACCCTCATATAAAAAAGTTACATAGCACAATAAGTTCTGTAAGTTTAGACCGAGTGAAGGTGCTTGGGTCGGACGTTGTAGGCCTGTAGACGATAATATACATTGCGCGCCTCTGCAGATCGAGTCTTCTGTATCTGTTGCTTCTTTTAGTGCTTATGAACATGAGTAATTAACGGATATTACCAATTATCTTAGGCTTCTCACGCAATTCTTCCTTAGTCACTCTGCAGCGATCTTATTCTAATTCCTGGGAATACGGTGAAAAGATACGACTCGAAAAATGTCTGTTTCACAATGTTAGAAAACCGTTAGAGAGACAATACAAGAGTGAGAGAAATAATACATAATTCTATCACATTCATGATTATTTTTTACTACGTAAGTAACCACGCGAGGGCCACTTAGTACAGAAACCTTTCAATTATGTTTCCTCAGCGCCACACCGCGTGCGTTCTTGAGCCAGAATTAAGGAAGAAAAACCATTGAAATGACCATTGTTAAATTCAGAATAGAGAAAAATAGACATACATCAGTTCACAAAAACAATGCCGATAAGAAAAGTAGAGGTAGGAAACGCCCCTCTTATCATGGAAAATACGAAGATAGAACATATGGGAAAAAACACCACTTATGTAAATGACTTGCAGGAAGACCAGCTACTAGGAAACCACTGTTGACTAATAACGAATTACAGCACCACATGAAGATTTTACTAATGACCACACTAATGGAGAATATAACTCGGAAAACTAAAGTCGACGGATATCAGACCCGCTTCATGGTCAGACGAGAGCTTACAAACCAATCAGCGAAGACGACTCGGTCTCTCCTCCGACCGAGAAAAAACCTTGACTCTGGATCGCCTTCAATGGGAAAACGAGCAGTCTTCATCAAGACACACGTTATGCAGCATGAGAGAGATTGCCAGGAGCTCTTCAGAGGAACACCTGGAGGCGCTGCGGGTTTGCCATAATCTCTCGAGATAACAAACGGAGCGGCGGGAGGCGAGTTGGAGCGAGGACGGAGCTCCGAGGCGAAGGGCATGAAGATTCGTTGCGTGGGTAGCGGTGCTGACGCGGCTGGTGCAGCGCCACCAGGGCTTCCGCGGGCTGCTGCTCGCGAACGGGTGGGGACGGGCGGTGGTGGCCTTCTTCGGGAGAACGTCGTGACAGCCGGGCAAGGCGTGGCTCAGAACGTGCGAGGGGCCTCCAGCGTCTTGTACCGCGGGAGCAGGAACTGTCGAGCAACTCGCCGAGAAACCTCTCGCGCGTCATCCGGCCGTACTGGACGACCAGGCGTCCATGAATCGAGTGACCCTACGACGGAGTCACTTGGACAATTCGCAAAGCCGGAGTTATCTGCAGTTACAGAAGAGCTGAAAGACGTTCTGATCGTCAACTCTTAATTTGGATAATCGCGAATGACTACAGATTTGTAAGGTAAGTAACAGGTTCATTCATGAACAATGATGTCATACAAATCCTTTACATTAATGAGAATTAATATTTTAAGTAACATTCTAATAAATAGTTTTGACTTCTTAATTTTGATGCTTTATAAAGTGACTCATGGTTGTCATATAAATTCTTCTGTCACATTTGGTTCAATATTATTCATCTTTACTCAAGTGTCCGCAAAGCAATACCAAATATCTTTTGTAATGTCGAATATCTGAAGGATAAGAACTCATCATACCTAATTTCTTTGCGTTAAAAGGAACTTATTCTCTCAAATTTCATTGTGAATAATTAGACTCTTTCCTTTAACAACAGGCATGATTTTACGGAGATGTTGTCTAACGGTTTTCAGATACTAAAAAAAAGAGTCATGCTCATAACCAACCCTCTGTGAAGCAGGCCTAACACTGTACTTCCCTATCCGTTATTGCTTCCCAACTCCTGACGCTGATTGTAGTGAGCAGAAGTCGCGATGAGACAAGGCGCGAAAAGTTTATGCGGAGAGGCTATTTGCTGATTGTAGTGACGAATCACAGTGACGGTACTCGCAACAATGTGGGTACAATTAACGAGTAAAGTAATTACTCTCTTGCGCAATGAGGTTAATGCGCAGAACTAACTCTCAAAAAGCGATGGTAGTGACCTTCGCCTTCACCTCATTCAAGTTACGTCTTAGCTAAAAACCATCAGAATACGCCCTCTCAGTAACCCGAACAATATAATGACCCTTATATAGTGTCGTGCAGATGAAATCAGTGAGATTGCTTGTGATGAATCTGATAACTTGTTTCTTACAAATTCAATTAAAAGACCTAGAATGTCCTTCACTCACTTAAGCAAATAATTTGCATATATGCACTTCAAAAAATATCATCAAGTTTGTATTGTTTTTAAATCGTTTATTCAATATGCGACAACATTGAGCAAATGCATACCGGAGTCCTCGCGAAGGATCTTGAAAGACGTATTGTTTGACCGCTAGGAGCTTTCATAGTGTAAGGATTGCCACGTATTGTAGATTGATCAGCAGAGCTCGTTTATCCTGTGAACTCATACTGTAGGCGTCAACAAATCAGTCCTCTGTTAATAGACTATATGCGTTACCCCTCTTTGCAATCCCTTAACTCTAGAAGAACATTAGGATCCTGCCGTGCTCCGCTCCCTGCAAAGCTGCCGGCGTGGTCGCTGCGGCTGCGCTGAGTGATTACTCACTCCGCGCATTGCTGGCCTGGCTGGCGCACGGTGGCGTCGGCTCGAGCTGTAGCGCGCTCGTTGGGATCATAGCAGGGCGGACGTCTCGCTAGGCCGCCTAGCGCCCCGACCAAGCGCTGCGCGCTCTTCTCCTCTGCGGGGGCGCCCCGCCAGGACAGGGTGGCTGCTCGCACGCCGCAGCGCCGCAGCTGGCCGCGCGCTGCTCGCCTCCGCTGTCGTCGTCGCCGCCACCTACCAGGTTGAAAACACTAGTCATCCTACACTCATCGTATTATCTTTTCGCTTAGCTCCCTTGCTACCTTGAATCAACGTTAAGTGGAATTAGCCATTACATTATAAGTTTTTTTCTTGCATTTAGGAAACAAACAAATTTCATTTCGTCTACTTCTTTCTTATTCTCTCAAAAATCTGACTTTGTTACAGAAAAATAGGATTTATCTCTTATAAATTTCATATAGCATTTTGCTTTAATTAAGTCATATACAATACTATTCAGCTATTTTATTTTCGGAAAGCTGTCATATATTTAATAATAAAAAAATGACAGTGCTTAATTTTATGAGAATCACATCATAGTTAAAATAAAGTAAAAAAATTCTATAATTTCGAGGTCTGATAGGTTCCAATATAAAATTAAACTTTTCCGTTACGAAATAAATGATAACATATATTTCACAATGGATGTACACTGATCTAACAGTTTCCTTTCTAGGGGCGTCTCTTCGACTTGATTATGAAACTGAATGCTTACCGGGCGTCGATACAATCGATCAACTTATGATACTGGAATAAGAGTTTTAGCATTGAAAGGACAAAATCAAGATTTCATCAAAAAATTTAAATGATGTGTTCTCGCATATTTTAGTTCATGTGTGCACATAAATGTTAAAAAATTTTTCTTCTCAAATTCAAATTACCTTGATGGTTTAGAAAACACTGGTATCGACATTCAGCGAAAATCGATACGCGGTTTTATAAACAGAAATCCTGGCACTGGGCTATCTCTTAAAAAATCGAAATGCACAGCGATGAAAGTTATCCTGCATCGCGATCCTATATTGGAGTATATATGACAATGAAATGGTAAGTGAATTTAATAGTGAGTGTTAGTAATATGATAAAAATTCGGTTTGGATTAAGCTTCTCTGGACATGAATTATATTTAGTGAGAGTAGTATATGACATTCTCAGTGTGTGCTACATGTGCTAAAATGTTGCAGTTACTATACGTTCCTCCTCTTAAAACATGTCAATTAATCCTTCGTCCTCAATTATGTTCAAAATAAAATGTTTATCCAAAGAAAAAAGGATCACATCAATAAGAATTTACTCAACATAAATTTAGCAATACATTATGTTTGAAATATTTGTTTATTTATATATTTCCGTGTTCGACATCAAAAGTCTTTCAAGAGTTTGAAGATATTTTATATAAATTACATTAATTTTTGGTTATACTAAAACCTAATTTATAATTTTTAGAGATAGTTCCAGGTAAGAGACCTCTGAACAGTTATTTTAATTTTTCGTGTTCTTTTACTATTGAATAGCTAATCGGTGCATTTAAGGAAGATGTAATAAATCTTTCAAATGACGAGAAAAATTTTGGTTTAAAGGGTTATCTGATTGTCTTAATTGGAAAGTTTGTGTCGCTGGGCAATAGGCAAGTGAAGAGTAGAAACTGATAACAGAAGTCTACAAAAAACAACTTTTTGTCACTTCTTTTAGATCCAATAACTTATTTTATATATTTAAAGTGCAAAAATTTCACAAATGACTCCATTTTCCCGTATTACATTAGGTTTTATAAAAATATCATTTAAACATATTTAAAATATATTTAACTTGCAAATCTGAAAGTATTGTTTGATCAAAGTAGAATTGAAAACTAAATTAGATTTTACCTTAACTTTTTTATTTCAAAATTAAGAAAATGAAAATTAAACACATGAACGTAAGCACATTACTCTTACTGTTTCACTTTACTGTTAAAATCACTGTCTTCACGCGTATTAGCAACCAATAGAATCTTTTGTCACTTAGACAAAAATCGTCTTGTTACAATTCTTCTCTTGTTTCCTCTAGTAGGATCGTCTCGTTTCAGTAACCAACAGAAGTCAGCCATCATTGATGTTTTCCATCGTCCTTGGTAGCGCCTTTCAATGTATTTAATGTATTGGGGAAACCTCCCACCCTGATCGTCTCTCACTGCTCCCAGGGTTTCTGGAAAGCAATCTAAATGGGAGTGAAGTAAATGCACTTTCAGACTCATGAAACATTCTAAGGCTTCATATTTTTCAGCGTATTATTTACATAATCCTCATATTTTGGATCTTCATAATTTCCAATTAACTTATGAACTACTTCTTTGAAGCCAATCCAAGCTTCCCTTTCCAGAGGTGTCGTACATGCTTCAAAATGTTCATCTTTATTTAGTTCTCTGATCTGTGGCCCTACAAATATACTTCTTTGACTTTTCCTTCTGATAGGCTGGGAAAGTTGTTGGTTAGGTACTTGAAGCAACTTCCATTCTTATCCAGTACCTCAGAAAATAGCTTCAATAATCCCAATTTAATGTGTAAGGGAGGTAACATAATTTTGTCAGTCTCTACTAAGCTGTTTTTGATAATGTTGTTGGTTTCAGGAATCAGTGTGTTTCTTCTAGGCCATTCTAGTGTTGTCTAATGATTCTTTCTAACTCGGCTGCCAAATTTACAAATTTGACAATGTTACTTGTTGTTATTGTTCTAACAACATGCACAACACCTTTATATCATCGCAGATCATCCATTTATATTCCTCACAATTAACCTTTCGAGTTGAAATTTAAGATCGTCATATGTCTTCTTAAGATGGATGGAATGTGCGACTGGTTCAGATGCTCAAGTGTTACCAATTTATAGCAACACACCTCTTTAATTTAATTTTCTTGAATCAATGAAAACCATACATCAATCTATTTTGTCCTTTCCTAACGTATTTACGAGGTTTGAAAAGTGAGTGCAATATATAAATTGTTTTCCTGATTAAACCCCTTACTAAGTCTTTCTCCGTATAATTAAAGATGTTGTCATTGCCAACAATATTATTATAATAAATATAAGTAATATTGTTGGCAATGACAACATCTTTAATTATTTTGAAAATGCAAAAGATATCACACCACAACACCTATACTTTCTCCGTATGTCTGTAAACTGTGACATACGTTCCTGGAGCTACAAGATTATTTCAAACGTGAAACTAAATCTTCAGAAGCATTCTTTGAAAGATTTAAGTCTCTGACCAAATCGTTCAGTTTTTTTCGTGTTAAAGGTCATCAGGCATCATAAGGCAATCATCAAATTCGGATTCAGCATCCTCAAAAACATATAAAACCGTTGAGAAAAATACTTTTCTGGATCGGACACTTTTGAGCACCAATTTAATGACCTAATACTACTACTGACGAAATTAACAGTTGTAGGGTATATGACAAAGCTCTTGAAGCCATGTAAAATTCTTATCCTCCATATTTAGTAAAAATGTGAAAATTCTAGTTACATGAGATATCTCGTTGTTATTTCATTTTATTTTAGTTATTATTATTTTAATTATCCTCTAGAACCAACTGTCAGTTTGTACTTTTTTAGAGCAGACAGTGCGATGGCCTCCGAAGGAAGGTCCAGACAACAGCAAAAGAAAAAAATACAATGTATTCACCAAAAGCGCAAAGGTCGACAACGTTAGCTTCTGATTTCCGAACGCTCTAATGTTTCCCAAAGCAGAACAGTAGAATCTAGACATGTACTTGTAATTCTTATGCAGATGAGGCAGAATAAAACTTTAAAATAACGAGAAAAAATTAAACATTTTCTAATTTATTTTCACCACATTAAATTAATAATAAAACATTTAACTAAAATTAATATGATATCAATGGATTTTTAAAGGTGTATATGAGATGGGTAAACAGAGTCAATACGTGTACTGAAGTTGAAAATAACATTGTCAGTTTTTAGAATTACCACAGCTACAAACCAATCACTGTTTGAAATAACACTTACTCCAATTTCAAGAAACTCTGTTCATTACAATACTGTCAAAAATACCAGGCCAACCGACATATATTTAAGGCTGAAGAAAAACCGTTTTCTTCAAATAACACACGGGTTATTAAAAGGGCTTCCGTGGCCTGCATGTTTTTCCAGGAACTGGCCGTGGACCCAGGCAG
>BOPP01000710.1:0-16056 GCA_017312745.1 Gryllus bimaculatus | reverse complement strand
TGCCACCCACTCAGTTTCTCCCCACCCCCACACGCGCTCCTTTCTACCCCACCATCCCATGCTCCACCTTTCCGTTCCCCAACACCCCGCTTCTAGCCGCCCCCGTTGTCTGCTGTCCGCGTTGCCCGCTGCCCGTATGTTACCCGACAGACAAGTCGCTCTCTCTTCCACCGCTTCGACCTTTTCTGTCCTAATTGGAACTGAGGCGATGTTTGACAACTCAGCCCCACCTGCTTCTGATCCACCTACACGTGACCGCCTTACCTACAGGCCAATCTTGTGTCAATGTCTTATAGACACCATGATGTCACTCGCTCTTTTCTTCTAGAAGATTTATGTTCGCTTTGTGAAATCTTCTTTGAATCTTTTCTATTCATATAAACACATTTGTTTCGTTGTGTATTATGAATTACCTAACAATAAGTCTCTGAATGATCTAATAATTGCTTCATTTGCTTCGCATACCTAAGGGTAAAAACATTGTTGATATAACCGCGAAGCGATTAATTTTTTAGAATTGAACGTTCGGCAATTGAAATTACTTCATCTGCCATAGGAAATATAAAGGAAGCCGTTAATTTGCGGATTAAGAAAAAACGAAGAAAAGGAAGAAGCTCTGGAATAGCGGAATTCGTTCACGATTAATACATCAATTGAAAAGGAGACAATTATCTCTTTAAACTTGACGTGCAGCAGATTATTAAGAAGAAATTGACGGCTTTTTAAATTTTTGTATTAACCGATACTTTTAGTTGTCTAATTTTATACATACGCTTTCTTGAAAGCTCCTATAGAATGAATAAGGTAGCTACAATAATGAAAACTAGTACAAGACTTGTGGTAATTGATTTTAGAGACGTTTCTTAATTTCAATACTTCTGGACTGTTGAAACGAAGAGATGAAGATACTCGTAATTTTTACAAGAGAAACAGTTTTTGTTAGATACAATCAGCGGTCGGAGTTCTGAGATGAAATGTTAATTCATGAAGATTATGCTTTATAAAGAAACTGCCAGCCTTTCAATATTTAAATAGTACATGATTGAAATGTAGGACTTTTAGAAAAAACAAAATTGCTCATGAAACGATAGCTCCACGAAGCATCATTACGTCTGTATGGCAATAGCATTACAAAGCCAATCCGTTGTTCTATCAAATAATTGTTGAATGAGAAAAGGTAGACACGTTCTAGCATGCACTACGATTTTTCTGAGAAAAATGAGGAGATTCTAATACATTGATGGAAATTGAAAAAAATGATCAGTTAAAATTTTAATTTGAATTAGCTATTAAATGAACACAAACTATTGGACGTCTCAAACAGAAATCATGACATTGATCAGATCTCATGATTGAAACACCTCAAAGAAATATTATTCACAAATTGAATATTATTTTGTATATATTTAATGAATTTCATGCCATTCTGAACTAATAAAAAGATGGAATTATTCTTACCAAACTGAAACAAATAATTCCTGCCATCGCTATTGGAAAGTACCACAAGAAAAATATTTAAGTGAACACGAGAAAGAAGAAGAAAATTGAGATAACAAGGAGGCGAATAAGAAGAAAGAGGCGAAGAAGAACAAAAAAGAATAATGAGGCGAAAAAGAAGAGAATGAAGATTGAAGCGAAAAGGAGAAAAGAAAAAGATTGATGCGAAGAAGAATGAAGAAAAAATACCTGTGGAGCTGAAGAAACCAACGGTGAATAGACGAAAGAGATGAACCCGCACGCAAAGAAGACTCGTCCTCCCACCTCGTCCGCTCCCTCAACCCACGCACCTGCCGCGCCCTTCGCACACCCTGCCTCCCGTTCCGCATCGCCACCGCAGCGACGCCTCCCGGCGCGCTCGTTAATTACTCCGGGCGGCGCCGGCGGCTCCTGGCGGCTCCTGGCGGCTCCCGGTGGCGCGCGCGCCGTCTGGAGAGGGCGAACCCACAATTCTCCGCGAGACTCGCCAACTAGTTTCGGCCAGGCAGGGGTGAGAGATGCGCTTTCGGGAGACCGCCTCGTTTATTCGCCTGGCTTCCGAGAGGTTCAGATTTCACGGAGATTAGTGGGCGAGTATTGAGCTGCTGACCTGCTTTGCAGCTGGATGCTGCTCCATCTACACCACGTTTCACATTTGCTTAATTGGCCTCTCGAGGTGTAAACGATTGCGGTTAATTGTAACTGTTTGTTTGGCCTGTAATGTTGTGTAAGATGTCTGCCTGAAGCTGTGAATGGCTTTTTACTTTAATTATCTGTTGTTCGTCGACACAAATTTCGAAATATATGGCTTTGGTACTAAACTCCTGACGATCTCACTACTCATAAACATTCTACTCTCTTGCGTAAAGTTTTGTTACCAATAAACGCCATAAAGAGTATCTGTACATGACATTTTTGAGTCCTGAAATGTTGCTACTTTGTAAGGAAATTATTAAGGCTTGTAGGATCAGTTTGCTTTAATTCTATATAATAAAATACAACATTTTTATATTATTATTATTATTATTATTATTATTTATTATTATTATTATTATTATTATTATTATTTACTCACACGTTCGGTAGTAATATTTCTCGTCAAAATTGGCACAATATTTTCCTGTCTTAAGAATTAGGTATTTTAGAAACTCATTGAGTTTATCAAATTTACTTTTACTAAGACATTTGTGTGCAGTACGCGCTTAAACAGATTCAAACTACCTACTAATGGAAACCAACATTCACTTCACCGACATTCTAGACATTGTAGCAGTTTTGTTCCATTCATGTTGGTTTTCGATTGTTAATTACTATAAAGCTAGCCGCAAAGCGGAACTTTACAATCCTCTTCTTTTCCGGACTTTTTCTGGTTTGTTTTAAATACAATACCATCACCAAAATCACAGAACAAGAATTAATAATACTGTGCTATCACATTCATGTACTTGTAAAAACACGGTGCAATTCTAGATTAAGAAGAGGGACATGTGGCAATAAATGAAATAAAAACATGTAGGTCGCGTTGATGTACTCACTTCAAACGTTCGCTCCGACCGTCTGTTCGTTCGAGAATATCGTGCAAATACTAATTCCGTAAACAACTATTACTTACTTGCGTCCAGTTGAAATGTAACAGAAGAGACACCACAGGCTTCGACACCTGCAGATCCGGCGGCCGCGTACGAGCAAACGTTGGAAAGAGTTGTTTGTTGGACGTCTCATAGTCTGTGCAGAACTGCAACAAAGATATATCCAAAACATATTAGACATTTACATGTACGTCGTAGCGTAAATGCTATTAGAATATTTAATTGGTACACAAGAAAAAGCAATGCCTATTGTAAGAACGAAATATTTTGTCATGAATTTGAAAAAAATAGTATCTTTGTTCGTCTTCCTCCACGTCCAATTATTTAAGATGATGTACCAGGTTTTATTACTACATTATAATAATAATTATTAATAATAACACCTAATCCATCATCTTAAATAATTGTGTTCCATCTCTTGTAAGCTCAACAATAATGGTAACTAAATGAAAATGTTGCGTCTTTCCTGGCAAAATTGATCAATATGAAATAATTAGGTGGTACACTAATTATTATAACGATTTTTCAAGTGAAGCAACGTCTTCTATCATCATAATCATCGTCATCAACCTCAACTATTTCTTTTTTCTCTCACTGAAGTGATTCAGTCGCAACGACATTGTTTAGATTGTAAATTATTTTTATGTAGATAATTTTAATTGATGGTTAGCAAATAATATGAAGGGATTATTTAAATGTAGAAAAATAATTATTTTCTCATTTTAATTTCTAGAATCTCAAAACACGTTTGAGGGATGTCTGGCATGAGGGAGTTTGGCGTCATGGCTAGTGCTATATATTCTAGTAGGCTATTGGGACATTTGACTATACGACGATATATTCTCAACCGCTAGGAACCTGATTGTATCCTCGGCTAACATATGTGGAATTTGAAGTGAACAAAGTGACTTTTCAGAATATTTTCACGGAGATCTCCTGATTTCTCTGCCTTTCATGCCACCATTTCTTAATTATCATTTACTTAATCATCATTATCTACTCATTAGATTGTAGCTCATGAGCCTAAATGATCTCAGAAGCTATAAGGCTTCTAAAACCCAATAAATAAATATAACAAAGAACAGTTATTAATACTATTAAATGATGCTGGTAATCATGTTTATAAAATGTTCAAAGAAATGCTCAAAGAACGTTTCGTTATAACATATCCATTTGTACCACTTTATATCCTTATATCCCTGCGTCCAACGCACTTTTGCCAACGTTTCGATTGTCATACTGCGACATTCCTCTGGGCGATGCGCACCTCGGCGATATCCAAGGAGGAGTTTCTCCCGCCCGGAAGTCTATGTATTCGTCGTAGGCATTTGAAAACTTTTAGCATAAAATACTTGTTATTTTAATAACTGAATCAATCAGCGAACCAGTTTGAAACAACGATACACCGCCCTTTATTACCTGAATGTTTCACTGCCCTTACAGATGGATATTGCTCGAAGACTCTTTACATAATTCATAAGACATGAAAGAAATATTGAGATTAAACAACACGAAACACAAACACCAATGTTGAAACAGTTGCATTTGCCTCGGTGGTACAGTTTCATTGTAATAGACTAATTAAGTTTCCAATGAAAATCATAAATGTTTATACAGTATTTCTATTACACCCGATCGAAGGTAACACCAATTATTTTCATAAGAGGACCATGTTAGAATCAGAAAACCGATGTTCGGTTTGTTTATTTATTTACTTCTTTTTGCAAAAACCTTTTTTAAAATTGTTTTTAAAATGCTGTTTAGATTTCAAATTTCAATCAATATCTAAAATAGTAAAACATTTTCCAACAAATAGTTATCCAAATTTACATCAAATAATCAAAGTATACAAATATCACACAATCGTGTCTCAAATGTCATATTCTGTGCATGTGTAACGTACCCAATTTTTATCAGTATTTGTAAATGCAACTTCTGAGACAACTGGAAAATATGTGTCGATGAACCACATTCAAAATAGTGAAATTTGTTAGTTAAAAAGGTAATGTTGAAATAATGTGAGTCTGCTTCTAAAATATACAATTAGGTTGTTTGAGGACGGAAATATTGGATGAAATGTTCATATATAAAGAATTTTGACTAAATTAATGTGAACTGAGCAGACGCGTGTTGATATTGTTTTGTCAAAACGGTCAATGTGAGAGGTCTGTGGGGAAGGCAAAGGTGTCATGGTAGAGAAATAGACGAGAATGTTTCGCTGTGTGTTAATGATTGGAAACATGAGTTTGAAAATAACAAACTTTATCAAATTCATTCATTTAAATGAAATTAGGTTCAATTAACCCTTCGATTAACACTAAGATTTGTATATTTAAGTAAACACTTTAATTTAAGATTGCCTATGTTTAAATGTAATATAATGTAAATGATTTACTACAGCAAGTAGTTGATAAAAAAAGCAAAGGCCCCAACAAGACCATGCAACAAACCATGCACGTTTTTGCAATATAAATTGGATTTAGTAGTATACTGATGGTTTATTTCAGATATCAGTGGTGGGAAAACGTATTGGTGTTAACTAAATCGGTGTTTTCATGGGGTAGTAATTTTCAAATTTGGAATTTATAGTCGTATTTTCATGTTTTGTTTGTGTAAGGAAAGTTTATGAAACAAATTTAATTAAAGATAAGGGAAAAACATCCATTATTGTATAACAATATAGTTTTATACGGTTCTTATTTCTTAGACTCGTTGTACAGGCTTCCATTTGATGGTTCCAAACGTTGAAGCAAACGCGCGCATGCGCATAGCGGTTTCTGGGGCGGCAGAATCGCAGGGCACTTGCGCACGTTCGCTAAACCTTCCGTAATCGTTTGTCAAAGGGAAGCCTGTAAATCAGGTCTTAGAAATGGTAGCTTACCATACCCACCGCTCCATCTCCTTTATTTTTTGCTGAGAAATATTCGACACAATACGAGATTTATCCGTACGTATTATTTTAAAAACACATTAAAATTACACTGTTCTTGAAATATTTCTTTTCGTTCAGCTAACTAAATATGCTCACTAATTTCCCAAAAATAGTAAAAATATCACTATGATTATAGCATACTTGCAATTAAAACTTCATCGTGCAATTAAAAGTTCACAACAGCCAATCATAACTCAGAGAACTGAAATCGTATAATTATGCATTTATAAAACAGATGTAGAATTTTACCTCTAGGACCAACACACCACTCAAAGAACACAGAAACTGGATGTATCATTTATAGGTCTAATGTAAACAAAGTTCGAAAACACGGACAATTTTCCAGTTCTGGGATTTCAAACCCACGACCTAATTTATCTTGTTTACAACCTAAAGTGCCCTAAATACTCACCTCACATAATCAAATACCGCGAATTCTTTCAAAATTTGATAAGCAAGCATTATTAAGATGGATTGGCAACTGTCCATGGCGCCTTGAACACGAAGAAGAATGCTGGAATGATAAAGTAAATATTTTTCACTAACGTTAATAAACACAGCTGTACGACCTGCATGCGCCTTTAAAACACATTTCGCGTGTAAACTCGTCCTCCTGCACCATGGTTAACTGCTGAAATTCGCAATTTAAATGAAAGGTGTGAGCAGGTATGCAATTTTCCCGGAAAAACTAAATGCCAACTACTTAAAAAACTGTCACAAAATGCTCAGAAATGTTAGTTACGCAGAAATCGCAACGCTAAAATAAAAAATATTTTTTTTTTTAGTTACCCCCCCACCCGCCCCTACACCCCCCCATTTTTAACACACTACTTTTATACCCCCCCTCCTTACCATTACGCCGGGTCTCCGTGCCTTTGTACCTTTTTTACCCCCGCTTTTTTTTACCCGCACTCCCGTTACTACTATTGTACCTCCCCGCCCCCGTTACACCACCGGCACAACCACCCACCCATCGCCTTATTTTATAACCCCCCCCGCACGAATACCACACCACCTTCGGCAGAAACAGCGACTCGAAGAACGATCTGGGAAGATTTTGAAAAATCTAGGAAATAGGTCAAAGGTCTCCTGCCCCAAATTGAAGCGAATATACCCTTATGAATCACTTAAATCACAACAGTTTCTTAACATAGCGTTCCTTCATTTGACAGTAACTTGAAAAAAGCAATCTCTTTTGTTTCTCCAAAAAGGCATGAAATAAAATCCAACGATAAATTTTCTTTTCGTGCGGTTGAAACACCCTCCAGGATATAACAAAATCGTTCAAAGTCTCAAATCAAATGCTTCAGGTTCCGATGGTATAATGCCAAGCTGCTCAAAAATAGCTTAGATGTGACGTACCCAATTTCACCGAAATCTAAATTTCTCACTAATGAGGCGGGCAATATCCCTTATCTGGAGATCTGCGCCTCCGTGCATCTATTCCCAAGACAGCATCAACCAAAAACCCTATTGAAATACCGCCAATTAGCATCCTCCCAACTATCTCTAAAGTACTCGAAAAAGTCGTCCGAAACAAACTGAACAGTATCTCGAACAAAATCACTTTAAACGATCAGCATCAAGGTTTCCTTCCGGCAGAATACAGGAAAGCGCTATCTAAACGTCATTGAAAGACGCGAGACAGTAATGAATACAGTAATATAACTTATTTGGTTCTTCTGGATTTAGCAAGCATCCGATCAGTAGAATCACGACAATCCTGCCGCAAACTAAAGATCATGGGGATTTGCACAGCCCACGTGTAAAGGTTTCTTAATTATTTAACTTTGAACCCAAAGAGTGGGTGGTCGGTAGCGTACTCAAGGGACTTTAAGCTTAACTGCGGAAGTTGCTCAAGGCACTGGTTTAGGGCCAGCTGGCCTTCTTATCTATGTAAATGACCGTGGAATGCACTTAAATATTGCAGTCACCAAAAGTATGCGGATGATCTCCAGATATATCTAGTGGTCACCTCGTCTCACCTCGTTTCACTCGTACCAAAAAATTAAATGAAGATTTTAATAGCGGTAAAACAACTGAGGCAGCGTCTTTAGGCTTACAATTAAACCCCAAACAAATCACAGTGCATGGTTATAGCTCGAAATGCAACTATGAATAAATATCATCTCTCCTTTGCCTAATATTTTATAAATGACACCATTTTACCTGGGTTCTTTGAAAGTAAGAACTTAGGTTAGTTATCGACAACACTCTCAGCTGGAACTCACCACACGTAGATTCAACCGCCGTAAAGTGTTTGCTTCATGCACTCACTGAAACGCCTGCGAGCACTTTTACCCAGTAGCACAGTGAAGACTCTCATCAAATCACTTATCATGCACATTTCGCGACTATATGCGACTTTCTTCTGACCAACATCGACATTCAAATTACAACGTAAACTACAAGTAGCCCAGAACGCATACGTAGTTTTATTTTTGATTCTACGAAAATACGACCGATGTACTCCGAATTTTTTTGACGAGAAGTTCGTCCTGCTCTACTCTAAGACCAAAAGAGCGGTTACTGAACATTCTTTCTCTCTTCTTCTTCATTTATAAAGATAATAACCGGAATTCTATTCTTCTCTCTCTATATCACGCCACATAAAGTACTTCAAATACATAACTGAAACTAAATCGAGCTCGTTATCCCCTTGCTTTGTGTACCACGTCACAACACGACTTCCATTCAGCTAAATCATTCACCATTACAGTATTCCGAGCTGGAATAAATTACCATCGAACTAATATGCATTTAAATACTTTGGGAACCCATTCAAAAGCTGAATTAACCACATGGGTAAGGATAAACGGCATATAGAACGGACGTTCAACGTCTTCTTCAATCTCCAGACTTCTCCACTTCCAAGCGCCCGGTCACCGCCGCCCGTTATATACTCTTATATTTCCCCCTCTTTTATTCTCAATATTTTACCCCTATACCTCATTAGCCTAAATATTAGATTACCTCTCTTCCTCACAAATTTCAAATCATTTTTATTTTTAGACCCCTTCCCTGAACGTTCTTCTTTGTCTCTTTTACGGAAACTTCCCTTTCACTACTTATGTTACAACTTACTCAGTATCTATTAACTTTGGTTCGGTTGGGAATGCCTAAGCCGCCTCCTGATTTGAGGTTTTTTCTGGGTTTACTCAATCGCTTAAGGCGTATGCCGGGATGGTCACCCTAGGTTTATGTCTCTCCAGGCAGGGACCCGCGTAAAAAGAATTTTGTACAAGCCTTCTCCCTCCGACCCCTCTTAAAAATGTGACTAAAAATTGCTAAAAATGAAAAATGTAATCAAGTGGTCAGAAGGCGGAAAGAGCAAGCCCAACCCACTATGGCCCCCTTTGAAAAGCGCAAATCCGCCCATTTAAATGAAAAGACATTATTATGTATTAATTATTATGATTATTTAAATAATTATTGAATTATTATTAATTAATTATTATATTATTAATAATTAAGCCCCAGGTAACAGACAATCAAGGGTTTCCCAGAACGGGCCAAATGAACAATGAACAAAAATGTTTTGATATCCAACTCACGATCACTATATTTAAAAATCAATGGGACCAATGAAAAACAAATTAGAAATAAACGGAGAAATATACTACGTCACTTAGAAAAATCCCATTTTATCAATTGTAAATTAAAAATAAGTTTTAAAAATTGGAAATTAAGTAAAGCCCTGCTCCATCCACTTGTCTATTCTATATCTTATCCCCTAACTAATTCCTTTATATAATTATGCAAGCCAATAATGGGTTTTATTTTTTTGGTTAAACCTTAACACCACTTTGAAACGTTGGGCGCTTCCAAGAGAAGGCAAAATTCTCACTAAACCCCTTGTTAAACAAAATCAAGTTAAATTGTTATATTTAAAACAGAAATGATTTTAATAGTTCCTTAGTTTACACGAACAGTCTTTTCAACATAAAATAATGAACCGCTAAAGCAAAAAAGATGTGGGAGTATTTTGACACTAAGCATAGGTTTGTTAATGGTTAGATGGGGTGATTATAAATTTTTGAGTAGGCCATTTCTCACTGGAAATGAAATTTTTAAAATCGTTGTCAATTAGGGCCAACATTATTAAGAATTTTATATATATATATATTGGTTAATTCCCAACACGAGGGCTTAGCCACTAACAGTAGTTCGTTTTTTTGTGGCTTTCGCAATCCCAGCAGACAACCTGATGATTGATGGTGGCTAAGCCATCGAAAAGCTTGCCTCTTACTTAAAATATATTGTTTGGAATGACAAACGTCCTTTTTAATTATTTCCTTGACAACTAAAGACTGTTTGAAACAAAAATGGAAAAACAAAAAAACATTTAACACAATAAATGATAATGTGTTTGTTTACTGAAAAGCATTTGAAAACTTAGAGAATAATATTGAAGATCCAAATATAAAAGAGAAAATGTTAATCGACAAGAGGTTTATGTATTTAATTCCCGCCTTTGGAAAGTTTAACCAGTAAACGACTGAATAAGTTTTACAACCCCCTGAAATCGGTTTCTTCTCCTTTCCAACTATGTTTTTTGTTCCATCTTCGTGCAAACCATGCCTTTTAAAATTTCCCCCGTAACGAGTTTAAATGGATTTTGGTATTTCATGGAAATTTGGGTATTCCCTTGCCAAAAATAAATGTAATACTCCGAATACTTTTAATTATTTTCCCCCATTTTTCAAATACTTGTTCGTTATATTCAATACATTATCCTTTTAAAACATAAAAGAGAAAATCAAATGAAAATATGCACTTTCAAAAAGCTAAACTGCGAATTAGTCCCCCTTGTTTCCAAAGATACTTCAAATTAAAAATGAACAATTCACTAATAATATATATCTATTATATATATATTATTTAGGAAATTTTAAAATTAAAACTATTCTTTAATAAAAACGAAAAAAAATAGAAAACGTTAACTCGCTTCTTATCGTCCAACGTTCCGGTTTTCCTTAAAAAATACCAAATTTCATGCAATTAATACATCTCTTTTTAAATACACTCGTTTTCACCGTTTATTTTAACCTACCAATAAATTATTCCCAAATGGTATCAAAATTTCAATTAAACTTATCACTGTCCCAAAAAATCAAAGATTTTTCGGTACAAATAATTTGCTAAATATGACTTTGGACCATTATTCAAGCGAAGACTTATTTGAAAGAACGAAAGCATAGAATTTGACTATCTACGATTTCTTATTAATTTCCTTAAAGTGGAAGGACAATTGGTTAAGATAATCGTGCTACAATAAAATTATTCGCACTTCCAAAAAAAATCTAATCCTCTTTTTTTAACGTCGCCGAAGTAGAAGGAAAAATCTAAGAAGACTTTGATATGAAAGTAACACAAACAATGGTTATTTACTTCTTTTATGACTTTTTTTATTCAAAAGAAATAAAACAAGTGGGTTCAACATTCCCCACTTTCCCCTAATAAATTGATTTTCCAAATTAGAAATAAATAAATGAAAAATGAAAATATAATGGGTTCGCAAAATGGGAAGTTACTTTTAACTTCCAAAATAAAAGTTAATTTAATCAGTTTTGAAGTGAATAAAGTAAACTTAAAATATAATGAAAATTATTAACTTTTTATAAAGTTTATACGGTATCGAAAAATTCCATTTATTTCACCAAGGGGTTTTTAAAAAGAAAACTTTTGATTTCAAATCAAGTTCCACTCCCAAACGATTAATGAAAAATTTTCCCTCCCCCCAAAGAAAAACCACAACGGGATTTATTACAAAATGACTTAAAAAAATTGTCCAATATAATAAGAAAAAACAAGGTGAATTGAAAAAAACGTTTTAAACCTAATGATAAAGTCCAGCCTTTTAAAATCCTGCTTTAAAACCCTCTGGGAAAGAAATCAAAATATCATTAAAAATGTGATTTTATCAAAATTCCATAAAAGTTTGGGTGAAAAACCTAGAACTTTCTAAATGAGGGAAAAATTTAATAGGTTGTAGGAAGTAGAAACCGTACAAGTTTAATAGCATTGGTTCTTGAATATGTTTTAGTTTTTTGTGGTTGGTTTTGGTGATGGTGATGGAGAAAGAAGAGAGGAAAAAAGCAAGCGGAAAAATATTTGAAAAGAGAATCAATAAGAAAAGGAAATAAGACAAAGAGAAAAACATATTTTGTTAGAAAATGCCCAGGTTTCCTTTCAAAATAAAATCCCAAAAGACATTAGAACTTGTTTTCCGAAGTCGTTTTGAAATCAAATACTAAACCTAACTAAAAATTAACAAGCAAGTTTTTTTGTACATTAAAATAATGAATAAAATGATATTTTATAAATACAATTGTAAATATTTTCGTCCCGTTTGAATAAAGGTTTTAGCCAACCTTTCATTCCAATGAAAGAATATATCCAAATGTTCACCGCTAATTGGAAAAACTATTAGTGAGGGGTACTTTCCCAAAAACTTGAAGGAATGAATGGAAAAGAAACAAGTAAAATAAGTGAGTTTGGGAATGGTGGGGAAACATGGTGAACGACAATAAAAATTTAATCAATAACCCTTTTCCTGGATTGATATTTAAACAGATTTTAATTTATTTATTGGCATTAAGTATTTTTAATACTCCAATTTAATTTATTTTTGTGGGTTAATATATCCTCCAAATTTGTCCGCACAATCTAGTTTCCCACAAATTAGTAATAGCAGAAAATTTTTTTAATGTATAATGTTTAAGTAATAATTTATTAGATTTTCACAATTTAAATGGCAATACAGAAAAATATTAAACCAAGTTCAGAACATGAAAGGCCACTAATACTATGAACGGTAAGAAACATCGGATGTAAAAATTGTTTTTTTGTGTTCAACCCTAAAAACTTTGCCATGTGATGGAAACAAATCTAATTTAATTATATTATAAAATATGAACAAATTAACTAAATTATTAATCAATAGAAAAATGGAAAAACCAAGTTTTGGCTTGACCATCAACTTAAAACAAACACAAATGTGGGAACAAAAATTTAGCCCCCTCATAAGGCCCCAAGGCAGTTTCCCTGTGGAAATGAAAGAAGAAACCTTAAGCCTGGAAGAAGAAAAAGACCCATTGTTCCCCCACAATGAGGGTAATATTCCCCATTTTTTTTAATCCTCTTAATTAAACGGTCAATACGACCTCCCTGAGAAAGTGAATTGTAACTATATAGGCGAATGATATTTACTTGCAGGGACTCCCATGGGAAATTTTATGAAAAAAGGGAAGAAGTTGGAAAAAAGAGGATGAAAAGAAACCATCCTTGAAACCCCTGGTAGAACAGAAGAAAATTTCCCGCTGTCCCCAACACCAACAAGAATTTCCACAAAAAACTATTTCAGGACAAATTTACAAGAAAATTCCTTGTCTTCATGGGACGCAAACCTGTTCCCCCATGAATATGCAAGGTGAGCTGCTTACTTATAAGATTGTGAATACAATTTTTAAAAACCAAATAATTTTTATTTTATTCTTATGTTATATTATATATATATATTCCATCGAAACAGAAATAGGAGGCTTGATCCCTCCCCGTGGGGGTAATATTTAGGACCCAATGTTTTGAAGCGACGTTTTCCAGCTGGGTCCGTTTTAATGCCACAAACCGAAATTTGCCAAACACGAGTTTAGTACAAACAAGCTTTGGCGGACAAGTGTCGTCTCCATGGGTAATAGCGTGAGAAATGAATTAACAATCACTTGGGATTGGTGTACTAAAGTTTTGGGAGGATTCTGAAAAAAGAATGCAAGTACGGGTAACTTTTAAACAAGTTGTTGTTTAATAGAGAACGGATGGCGATTGGTTCCTCTGGAAAAATCTTGTTGTTTTATGAGATATAAATTAAATTTAATTTCAAAATGTCATTTAAAAAACCTGGGGATTTGAAATATGTGTTGTTTTTGGGGAAAAAAAAATGATGATAACCTTGGTTAGGCCGTTTTAGAAAAGCAGTACAGGGAAGGGAGAAATTTTGAGAAACACGACAATAACTATATTCTATTCTGACTTTCAGTCGAACCAAATAATATTCAATTCAAAAAAACTGGTTCAATGAAACATTAATTTTTTTAATCTAAATACCATTACGCAATAAATTTAAAATTGGGCGTCCAAAGTTCCTGGACACCAGTGTTGGTAATCTATATTTTAATTGAAAGACTTCCCACAATTTTTGTTGAGAGTCTATCTCTTTTGTGTTTTTTCAAACACATTCAGAGATCATTTTAACGGTACTTTGGAGTTATTAAACATCTTGAAGTAACATAAACCAATGAATTTTAAATTTGGTGATTTGTATTGGGTTTTTCCTATCCAAAATTTAACAAACCCATGGAAACAAATTTTTTTAAAAAAATGGATTTAACTTGGGCCATAGCGGAACCGCCTAACATAAATTGTCCCTTTCCCTGTGCAACTGCAAATATTTTGTTTGTCAAAACATACATCGGGTTATTTCTTTTTCTGGAAGTTGGAAATTTTAAAAACCCATCTGTGCTCTTATAAGATAACTAACCCAAAATCGGGTGGTGATAAAATTTTGGTATGCACCGTTCCCTAAAGCCGTGCCTTTCATTAATAACCCTCTACAGAAATTTAAAGGAAATGAAAGTTTACATTATACAAAAAGATTTTAATCAAATCTTCAAAAAAGTGGGGTATTTTTTGTTTTTAAATGGAACCTAATCAATTTTGAATTACTGAATTAAAAAAATAAAATAACCGTTCTTGAACAATCGGTTAATAAAAAAAGAGTAAAAACAAAATGATTGTATGGCACAAAGCCTAATAAACGCCGAAAAGAAAAATGCTCAAAGACGGACGAGAACCCAGCTGTTTTTATTAAAATGCCCCCCCCCTGACAACAGTTGGGAGAAAACCGAACATGGATATTTAAAGTATTAAGATAAACCTACGTGTAAGTCCCTCTAATATCAGGGGTTTGCAAGGTCGAAGAGGAAGCCGTTATTTCCCCCGTAAACTTGGTTGGGTGTGGCCCCATTAAAAGACGTTTATACACGTGGTACACATTATATTATATTATTGTCTTCTTATATTAAAAGTAAGAAAGTAGAATTAGCCCATATTATTATTTGGTATTTGTTATGTTATATTTATGTATTATATATATGTCTCTCTAAAAGAGGAAGGTGCCAATGAAAGAGGGAACCATGAAAAATCACGGTCAGGAGATAAGAGGGCGCCGTGGTTTTTAACCAATTTGTCGTCAGAGCTTGTAAGAGAGATTTCCCGATGGAAGGGAAGCTTACTTAGACGAATAATTTTAAGTTACCTGAAATGCAGTTTCTAACTTCAGCAGTTTACTTAAAGGAGAAATAAATTTGTATAAATGCTAAAAAAATGTCCGTACAGGAATATTATCCAATAATTTCTTTTTCCCACACCAATTTTAAATACCTTGGTAATTTTTGGTTTTTTCCCTTTTTGTAGAGGATTTAATCCACTATTTAATAAATGTGGAAAAAGAAGTAATAGAGAGAAATATAATAAATAACAATTAATCAATTCCCGTAAGGAATTTTTGTAATTGATTTCTTAAATTAATACAGTTATAAAAATGGATTTAATATATCATAAAATGGAAGCAATCAGTTACATTTTAACCAATAAATAATTGGTTTTGTTTAACCGCCCCAAAAAACGTTTAAAAAATAACTTTTAAAGAATGTTTACAACCCTTCATCCTCTCATAATGTTTTTTCCATACTGATGTAAAAAACGTGGAGTGGCGGGTTTGAAAACCTTTGGGGAAATCCGAAGGAAAAAGTATAGACGCCACCTCCCTTTCCTTCCCCCCTTAAAAAGGGCCTTTCAACGGCTCCTGGCCCGCCATATAGATAAAAATCCAGGGCCATAATGGGTCCCTTTTCCCCTAATTGGAAGAGGGGTTCCCCCACCCCCTGGAGGGTGACAATAGGAACCCGGGAAAGTTAATTTCAAAGCGCAAAAAACCCGGGAGAGGGATCATTAAAAATATAAATGGAAAAAATTATAATCTTGAGTGGATTATATTTT
>BOPP01000708.1:0-16158 GCA_017312745.1 Gryllus bimaculatus | reverse complement strand
CGTAGGAAAATCGATCCTATCCGTAAGAAAATCGACCCCTATCGTAGGAAAATCGACCTTATCTAGGAAAAATGACCTTAATCCCGGAAAATCGACTATTGTGGGAAATCAGCCTTATCTAGGAAAATCGAACTTTTTCGTAGGAAAATACAACTTATCTTAGAAAATCAACCTTATCGGTAGGAAAATTCAACCTTATCGTAGGAAAATCGACCTTATTGTAGGAAAATTCGACCTTGTCGTAGAAAAAAAGCGACCTTGTAGGAAAATCGACCTTATCGCCGAAAATCGACCTTATCGCCGAAAAAATCGACCTTATCCCGGAAAATCGACCTTTATCGCCGAAAAAATCACCTTATCGCCGGAAAATCGACCTTATCGCCGGGAAATTTGACTTATATCGCAGGATAATCGATCCTAATCGACGGATCAATTGATCCTATCGACAAAAAGCACCTATCGACGAAAAGCGACCTTATCATTAGAAAGTCGACGTATTGACGGAAAATCGACCTTGGTTTAGAAAATCATCTGGTAGAAACCGATTTTATCGTAGAAAATCGACCTTGTCTAGAAAATCGACCTTTGTCGTAGGAAAAATCGACCTTTCGTAGGAAAATCGACCTTATCGCCGGAAAATCGACCTATCGCCGAAAAATCGACTTATCCGAAAATCGACTTATCCCCGGAAATCGACTTAATCGCCGGAAAATCGACCTTATCGCCGGAAATCGACCTTCATCGGCCGGAAAATCGACCTTATCGCCGCAAAATCGACCTTATGCCGGATAATCGATCCTATCACGGATTAATCGATCTATCCGACGGGGAAAATTGACCTTAATCGACGAAAATATAACTTATTGTAGGAAAATCAGCCGTATCATGGGGAAAACGACCTTATCGACGAAAGCGACTATTCATTAGGAATCGACCTTTATTGACGGAAAAAATCGACCTTGTAGGAAAATCACCTTGTCTAGGAAAAATCGACCTTTTCGTAGAAATCGACCTTTCGTAGAAATCGACCTTACTAGGAAAAATCGACCTTGTCGTAGGAAAATCGACCTGTCGTAGTGAAAATCGAACCTTGTCGTAGGGAAAATCGACCTTGCGTAGGAAAATCGACCTTGTCGATAGGAAAATCGACCTTGTCGTAGGAAAAAACACCTTGCGTAAGGAAAATCGGACTTTGTCGTACGAAAATCAACCTTGTCAGAAAATACACCTTCGTAGGAAAATCGACCTTGTCGTAGAAAATCGACCTGTCGTAGAAAATCGACCTTCTCGTAGGAAAGTCGACCTTTGTCGTAGAAAGTCGACTTTGTCGTAGAAAATCGACCTTGTAGGAAAATCGACCTTGTCTAGGAAAGTTACGCCTTGTCGTAGGAAAGTTCACCATTGTCCGTAGAAAGTCGACCTTGTCGTAGGAAATTCGACCTTTTCGTAGAAGTCACCTTGTCGTAGAAAGTCGACTTGTCGTAGAAAATCGAACCTTTCGTATTGAAAATCGACCTGTCGTAGGAAAGTCGACCTTGTCTAGAAAGTCGACCTTATCGTTAGAAATCCAACACTTGTCGTAGGAAAGTCGACCTTGTCTTAGAAAGTCGACCTTGTTCGTAGGAAAGTCGACCCTTGTCGTAGAAAAGTCGACCTGTCGTAGGAATCGACCTTGTCTAGGAAAGTCGAACCTTGTGTAGAAAGTCGACCTTTCGTAGGAAAAGTCGACCTTGTGTAGGAAAAGTCGACCTTGTCGTGGGATAATCACCTTGTCGATAGGAAAGTCGACCTTTGTCGTAGGAAAGTCGGACGCTTTTCTAGGAAAGTCGCCTATCGGAGGAAATCGACCTTGTCGTAGGAAATCGACCTTGTACGTAGGAAAGTCGACCTTGTCAGGAAAGTCGACCTTGTCGTAGAAAGTCGACCTTGTGCAGCGAAAGTCTCGACCTGTCGTAGGAAAGTCGACCTTGTCGTAGGAAATCACCTTATTGACGGAAAATCGACCTTATCGTAGAACAATCGACCTTATCGCCAGAAAATCGATATTGTGGGGAAATCAGCCTTATCGTAAGAAAATCGAACTTTCGTAGGAAATCCCACCTTATCTTAGGAAAATCGACCTATATCGTAGAAAATCGAACCTTATCGTAGAAAATCGAACCTTATCGCCGGAAAATTGACCTATCGCCCGGAAAATCGACCTTATCGACGGAAAATCACCTTATTGACCGAAAATCGACCTTATCGCGGGAACTCGATCTTATCGCCGAAAACTCGACCTCATCGCCGGAAAATCGACTATTTTGGGGAATCACCGTATCGCCGGAAAAATCGACCTTATCATAAAAATCGGCTTTCTCGTAGATAATCTACCTTATCGACGGAAAATCGACTTATGACCGAAAATCGTACCTTATTGACGGAAAATCGACCTTATGACGGAAAAATCACACTTATATGACGAATCGACCCTTATTGACGGAAAAATCGACCATATTCGACGGAAAATCACCTTATCGCCGAAAATCGACCTTACGCCGGAAAATCGCACCTTAATCGCCGGAAAATCGACCTTAGCGCCGGAAAAATCAACCTTATCGCCGGAAATCACCTTATCGCCGAAAAATCGCCCTTATCGCCGAAAATCGACCTTATCGCCGGAAATCGACCATATCGCCGAAAATCGACCTTATCGCCGCGGAAAATCGCACCTTATCGCCGGAAAATCACCTTATCGCCGGAAATCGACCTTATCCCGAAAATCGACCTTATCGCCGGAAAATGACCTTATCGCCGAAAATCGACCTTATCGCCGGAAAATCACCTTATCGCCGCGGAAAATCGACTTAAATCCCAGTGAAAAATCGACCTTCATCGCCCGAAAATCGACCTTAATTCCCGGGAAAAGCACCTTATCGCCGGGGAAATCGACCTTATCGCCGGAAATCCGGACCTTAGCGTCGAAATCGATTATATCACGGAAACTCGAATCTATCGTGCAAAAATCCGTACCTTATCGTTGGAAAATTATCTTATCGTTTGAAAATATCTTATCGTTCGGAAAATTTACTTATCCGTGCAAAAAATCGATATTATCGTGAGAAAAATCACCTTTCGTAGGAAAATCGACCATACCGACGAAAAATCACCTTATCGTTGGGAAATCGACATTATCGACCGGAAAAGCGACCTTATCATAGGAAAGTCGACCTTATTGACGGAAAAATCGAACCTTATCTAGGAAAATCGACCTTGTAGGAAAATCGATCTTTAGGAAAATCTACCTTGTCGTAGGAAAATCGTCCGTCTAGGAAAATCGACCTTATCGCCCCCCTAGGAAAATTCACCTTATCGTAGGAAAATCGACCTTTTCGTAGAAAATCGACCTTTATCGTAGGAAAAATCGACCTTAATCGTAGGAAAATCGGACCTGTCGTAGAAAATCGACCTTGTCGTAGAAAATCGACCTTTCGTAGAAAATCGACCTTGTCGTAGGAAAATCGACCTTGTCGTAGGAAAATCGAACCTTGTCGTAGAAAATCGAACTTGTCGTAGGAAAATCGAACCTCGTAGGAAAATGACCTTGTTAGCGAAAAGCGATTTTATCGTACGAAAATCGATTTATCCTACGAAAATCGACCTTGTCCGTAGGAAAATCGACCTTGTCAGTAGGAAAATCGAACCTTATCTAGGAAAATCACCTATATCGTAGAAAATCGACCTGTCGTAGGAAAATTCGACCTTGTCGTAGGAAATCGACCTTGTCGTAAGAAATCGAACCTTGTCGTAGAAAATCAAAACTTTAGGAAAAGCGACCTTGTCTAGGAAAAATCGACCTTGTTCTAGGGAAAACGACCTTGCTAGGAAATCGACCTTGTACTAGAAAACTGACCTTGTCGTAGAAATGACCTGTCGATAGATTAATTGACCTTGTCGTAGGAAATCGACCTTGTCGTAGATAATTACCTTGTTCGTAGGAAAATCGACCTAATCGTAGGAAAATCGACCATATCGTAGGAAAGTCGTACCTTGTCAGGAAATGCACCTTGTCTAGGAAACACCTTGTTGAGAAAATCGACCTTATCTAGAAATCGTCTTGTCGTAGGAAAAATCACCTTTTCGTAGAAAATACTGTCGTAGAAAATCGACCTTATGTAGGAAAATCTACCTTATCGTAAGAAAATCAATTCCTATCGTAGAAAATCGACCCTATCTGAGGAAAATCTACCTTATCGTAGGGAAAAATATAACTTATTGGCAAATCTACCGTATCATGGGAAAAGCGACCTTATCGAGAAAAAAGCGACCTTATCGTAGAAAGTCTACCTTATTGACGGAAAAATCGAACCTTATCGTAGGAACATCGACCTTATCGCCGGAAAATCGACTATTGTGGGAAATCAGCCTTATCTAGGAATCACCTTTTCGTAGGAAAATCCAACTATATCGTAGAAAATCGCCTTATTGTAGGAAAATCACCTTGTCGTAGAAAATCGACCTTGTTCGTAGGAAAATCGACCTATCCCGGAAAATCGACCTTATGCCGAAAAATCGACCTTATCGCGAAAATCGAACCTTATCGCCGAAAAATCGACTTATCGCCGGAAAATCACCTTATCCGCGGAAATCGACTTTATCGCCGGATAATCATCCTATCACGGATAATTGATCCTATCGACGAGAAAAGCACCTTATCGACGAAAAGCACCTTATCATAGAAAGTCGACCTTATTGACGGAAAATCGACCTTGTAGAAAATCGATCTTGCTCAGAAAAATCGATTTCTATCGTAGGGAAAATCGATTTTATCGTAGAAAATCGACCTTGTCGTAGAAAAATTACCTTGTCGTAGGAAAATCGACCTTGTCCGTAGGAAAAAAGCACCTTGTCGTAGGAAAATCGACCCTTATCTCCGGAAAATCACCTTATCGCCGAAAAATCGACCTTATCGCCCGAAAAAATCGACCTTTATCGCCGAAAATCGACCTTATCGCCGGAAAATCGACCTTATCGCGATATCGACCTATCGACGGATATCCGATCCTATCGACGGAAAATTACCTTATCGACGGAAATATTAATTATTGTGGAAATCTACCGTATCATGGAAAGCACCTTATCGACGAAAGCACCTTATCATAGGAAAGTCGACCTTATGATCGGAAAATCGACCTTTAGAAAATCGACCTTGTTTTTTTTCGTAGAAAAAATCACCTTATGTAGAAAATCGACCTTGTCGTTAGGAAAATCGACCTTACGTAGGAAAACGACCTTGTCGTAGGAAAATCGACCTCGTCTTAGAAAATCGACCTTGTCGTAGGAAAATCGACCTTTCGTAGGAAAATCGACCTTGTCGTAGGAAATCGACCTTGTCTAGGAAAGTTCGACTTTGTCGTAGGAAATCACTTGTAGAAAATCGACCTTGTCGTAAGGAAAGTCGACCTTGTCGTAGGAAAGTCGACCTTGGCGTAGGAAAGTCGACCTTTCTAGAAAGTCACCTTGTCGTAGAGCGACCTTGTCGTAGGAAAATCGACCTTGTCGTAGAAAATCGGACCTTCGTAGGAAAGTCGACCTTTCCAGAAAGTCGACCTTATCGTAGAAAATCACCGTTGTCGTAGGAAAGTCGACCTTTCGTAGAAAGTCGACCTTGTTCGTAGGAAAGTCGACCTTGTCGTAGAAGGTCGACCTTGTCGTAGGAAAGTCGACCTTGTCGTGGAAAGGTCGACCTTGCGTAGTATGATAGTATCTCTCTATATATTTACCTTGTCGTAGAAAAGTCGACCTTGTCGTAGGAAATCGACCTTGTCGTAGGAAAGTCGACCTGTCGTAGAAAGTCGACCTTGTCTTTAGGAAAGTCACCTTATTGACGGAATATCACCTTATCTAGGAAAAATCGACCTTATCGCCTATATATATCTATATTTGTGGAATCAGCTTATCTTATATGAAAATCGACCTTTTGTAGAAAAATCACCTTACGTAGTGAAAATCCACCTTATCTAGGAAAAAAATCCTACCTTACGCCGAAAATTGACCTTATCGCCAAATCGACCTTATTCGACGGAAAATCGACCTTATTACCGAAAACGGACCTTATCGCGGAAACTCGATCTTATCGCCGGAAACTCACATCATCGCCGAAATCGACTATTTGGGTGGATAATTCGACCGTATCGCTCGAAAATCGACCTTATCGTAGGAAAATACCTTATCATAGAAAGATCGGCTTTCGTAGATATCTACCTTATCGACGAAAAATCGACCTTATTGACCAATCGACCTTTATTGGACGGAAAATCACCTTATTGACCGAAAATCGACCTATGACCGGAGAAAATCACCTTATTGACGAAAAAATCGACCATATCGACCGAAAATCCGACCTTATCACGGAAAATCGACCTTATCGACGGGAAATCGACCTTATCGCCGGGAAAAATCCCTTATCGCCGGAAAATCGACCTTATCGCCCGAAAATCGACCTTATCCCGGAAATTCGACCTTATCGCCGAAAATCACCTTATCGCGAAAATCGACTCTTATCGCCGGAAAATCGACCTTATCCCCGGGAAAAAAAGTTCGACCATTATCGCGAAATCATCCTATCGACGATAATACGATCCTATCGACGGGATAACGATCTATATCGACGTATTATCTATCCTATCGACTATTAATCATGCCTATCGACGATAATCGATTCCTATCGACGGATAAATCGATCCTATCGACGGAAATCGATCCTATCGACGGATATCCGAGTTCCTATCGACGATAATCCGATCATTCGACGGAGTATGATCTATCGACGAAAATTGATAACTTAATTGTGGAAAATCTACCGTATCTATTATAAAGTGACCTTATCGTACGAGAAGTCTACCTGGTAGTCGCCGGAAAATCGACTTATTGTTGGAAATTCGACGTTATCGCTAGGAAATCGACCTTATCGTAGGAATATATCACCTTTATCGTACGAAAAATCGACCTTATCGTACGAAAATCGACCTTATTCGTAGGAAAATCGACCTTTCCCGAAAATCACCTTATCCCGAAATCACTTATCGCCGAAAAATCGACCTTATCGCCGGAAAATCGACCTTATCGCCGGAAAATCACCTTATCGCCGGAAAATCGACCTTACTCGCCGGAAAAATCGACCTTATCGCCGGAAAAATCGACCTTAATCGCCGAAAAGCGACCTTATCGCCGGAAAACGACCTTATCGCCGGATAAAATCGACCTGATCGCCGTGAAAATTCGACCTTATCGCCGGAAAATCGACGCTTATCGCCGGAAATCACCTATCCCGAAAAATCGACTTATCCGCCGGAAATCACCCTTATCGCCGAAAAATTCGCCCTTATCCGCGGAAAATCGTACCTGTATCCCGGAAAAGTCGATCCATATTCGCGGAAAATCGACCTTTATCGGCCGGGAAAAATCGACTGCTTATCGCTGGAAAATCGACCTTAAAATCGCCGTGAAGAATGCGACGCGTTATGCCGAAAATTCGACCTTATCGCCCGAAAATCGACCTTATCGCCGGAAAATCACCTGATCGCCGAAGAATTCGACGCTTATGCGCGCATAAATCGAACCTTACGCCGGAAAAATCTACCTTAATCGCACGAAAAATCGCCCTTATCGCCGGGAAGAAATCGACCTTTATCGTCCGGATAAATCGACACATATCGTCCGAAAATCGACTCTTAAGTCGCCTGAAAATGACCTTATGCCGGGAAATTCACCTTATCGCCGGAAAATCGACCTTATTGCCGGAAAATCGACTTATCGCCGGAAAATCGACCTTCGCCGAAAATCGCTTATCGCCGAAAATCGAACCTTATTCGGCCGTGGAAAACGACCTTATTCGCCGGATAATCGACCCTTATCCGCGGAAAATCGACCTTATCCCGAATTCGACCTTATCGCCGGAATCGACCTTATCGTCGGAAATCATTATATCGACGGAAAATCGAACTTATTGTGCCAAATCGACTCGCGTTGGAAAATTATCGCTTATCTTTGAGAAAATTATCTTATTCTCGAAAAATTTAAAGTCTATCCGTGCAAAAATCGAATATTATCGTGAGAATCGACCTTAATCGTAGGAAAATCGGACCGATTACCGACGAATAAATTCGACCTATCGTGGAAAATCGACATTTCGACGATAAGCAATCTGTATCGTAGGAAAGATCGACCTATTGACGGAAAATCGACCTTTAGGAAGAATCTATTCTGTGTAGGAAATCGATTGTATCGTCAGCAAAATACCCTTTCGTATGAAAAGACCTGTCGTAGGAAAATCGACTCTGTCGCTAGAAGAATTCGAGCCCTTGCGTAGGAAAACGACCTTATCGCGGAAAATTACCGTATTCGCCGAAAAAATTCCTGCTTATCGCCGAAAAATCGACCTTATCGCCGAAAATCACGCTTTATTCGCCGGAAATCGACCTTATCGCCGATAATCGATCCTTATCCGACGGAAATACCTTCATCCCCGACGGAAAATATAAACTTATTTGGAAAATCTACCGTATCATTGTGAAAACGACCTTATCGACGAAAAAAGCGACCTCTATCATAGAATCGACCTTATTGATCGAAAATCGACCTGTAGGAAAATCGATCCTTGTCGTAGAAAATCGACCTTATCGTTAGGAAAATCGACCTGCGTAGGAAATCGACCTTATCGTAGAAAATCGACCTTGTCGTAGGAAAACAGACCTCTGTCGTAGAAATCGACCTTGTCGTAGGAAATCACCTTGTCGTAGAAAATCACCTTGTCGTAGAAAACGAACCTGTGTCGTAAGGGAAAGTCGAACTTTGTGCTAGAAAATCGACCTTGTAGGAAAACGACTGGTTGTCGGTAGAAATGTTACTCTTGTGTAGGAAATCGACCTTGTCGTAGGAAAGTTCGACCTTGTCCTAGGAAAGTCGACTTGTCGTGAAGGCGACCTTGTCGTAGGAAAATCGACTTGTCGTAGGAAAATCGATGGCCTGGTCGTAGAAAGTCGACTTGTCGCAGGAGAAGTCCGACCTGTATCGTAGGAAATCGACCTTGCGTAGGAAAGTCACCTTGTCGTAGGAAGTCGACCTTGTCTAGGAAAGTCGACCTTGTCGTAGGAAAAAGTCGACCTTCGTCGTAGGAAAGTCGACCTTGCGTAGGAATCGACCTTGTCTAGGAAAGTCACCTGTCGTAGAAATCGACCCTTGTCGTAGGAAATACAGACCTTGTCGTAGGAAAGTCGACCCTTGTCGGAGGAAAGTCGACTTGTCGTAGGAAAATCACCTTATGGACGAAAAATCGACCTTATCGTAGGAAAAATCGACCTTATCGCCCAGAAAATCGACTATTGTGGCGAAATCAGCCTATCGTCAGAAAATCGACCTTTTCGTAGAAAATCACCTTATGTAGAAAATCCCACCTTATCGTAGGAAAATCGACCTTAGTCGCCGGGGAAATTACCTTATCGCCGAAAATCGAGCCTTATCGACGGAAAATCGAGGCCTTATTTGATCCGAATAATCGACCTGTATCGCCGGAACTCGATCTTATCCCGGAAACTCCGACCTCATGCCGGAAAATCACTATGGGAATCGGACCGTATCCCGGAAAATCGACCTTATCGTAGGAAAATCCCACCTTATCATAGAAAATCCTTTCTCGTAGGCATAATCTACCTTATCGACGAAAATCGACCTGTAGTTGACCGGGAAAATCTAACTTTATTGACTTGAAAATCCGACTATTGAACCAAAATCACCTTATTTGACGGAAAATCGGACCTTATTGACGGAAAATCGACCATATCGACGAAAATCGACCTTACGACGGAAAAATCGACTTTATCGACGGAAACAAATCTGACCGTATCGCCGAAAATCGTACCTTATCGTCCGGATAAAATCGACCTTATCGCCCGAAATCGACCTGATCGCCGGAAAATATCACCTTATCGCCGTGAAAATCGACTTTTATCCGCCCGGAAAATCGACCTTATCGCCCCGGAAAATCGACCTTATCGCCGGAAAATCGACCTTTATCGCCGGAAAATCGTATGCCTTATCGACGATAATCGATCCTATCGACGATAACGATCCTAATCGACGGATAACGAGCCATCACGATAATCGATCTATCGACGGATAATCATCCTATCGACGGATTTAATCATCCTATCACGATAATCCATCCCTATGACCGGATAATCGATCCTATCACGAAAATATAACTTATGGTGGAAAATCTAACCGTATCCATGGAAAAGTGAACCTTATCGTTACGAAAAAAGTCGACCTTATCCCGGAAAATGACTATTTTGGAAAGTCGACCTTAGTCGTTAGGAAAATCGAGACCTGTTATCGTATGGAAAATCGACCTTATCGTCGAAAAAATCGACGCTGTCATCGTACGAAAATCGGACCTTATCGTAGGAAATATCTATCTCTTTATCGCCGGGAAAATCGACCTTATCGCCGGAAAATTCACCTTATCGCCGCGAAACTCGACCTTATCGCCGGAAAATCGACCTTATCGCCGGAAAAATCGACCTTATCCCGGAAAACGACCTTATCGCCGGAAAATACCTTACGCCGGAAAATCGACCTTATCGCCGAGAAATCGACCTATCCCCGGAAAATCGACCTTTATGCCGGAAAATCGACCTGTATCGCCGGAAAATCGAACCTTATTCGCCGGGAAAAATCGACGCCTTTATCGCCGAAAAATCGCCCTTATCGCGGAAAATCGACCTTATCGCTCTTGAAAAATCGACCATATCGCCGCGAAAAATCGACCTATCGCTGTAAATAGTCTATCGTATCTCCGGAAAATCGACCTTATTGCCGGAAATCGACCTTATCGCCGGAAACGACCTTATCGCCGAAAATCGACCTTATCGCGGAAATCAACCTTATCGCCGGAAAAATCGACCTTATCGCCGAAAATCGACCTTATTCGCCCGAAAATCGCCCTTATCGCCGGAAAAATCGACCTTATCGCCGATAAATCGACCAATCGCCGAAAATCGACCTTATCGCCGAATCGACCTTTATCTGCCTCGCCGGAAAATCGACCTTATCGCCGGAAAATCGACCTTATCGCCGGAAAATCGACCTTATCGCCGGGAAATCGACCTTATCGCCGGGAAATCGACCTTATCGTCGGAAATTCGATTATATCGACGGAAAATCGAACTTATCGTGCAAAAATCGACCTCCTCGTTGGAAAATTATCTTATCGTTGGAAAATTATCTTATCGTCGGAAAATTTAACTTATCGTGCAAAAATCGATATTATCGTGAGAAATCGACCTTATCGTAGGAAAATCGACCATACCGACGAAAAATCGACCTTATCGTGGGAAAATCGACATTATCGACGATAAGCAATCTTATCGTAGGAATGTCGAGCTTATTGACGGAAAATCGACCGTATCGCCGGATAATCGACCTTATCGCCGGAAAATCGACCTTATCGCCGGGAACACGACCTTATCGCCGGGAAATCGACCTTATCGCCGGGAAATCGACCTTATCGCCGGAAAATCGACCTTATCGCCGGGAAATCGACCTTATCGCCGGAAAATCGACCTTATCGACGGAAAATCGACCTTATCGACGGAAACGCGACCTTATCGACGAAACGCGACCTTATCGTAGGGAAGTCGACCTTATTGACGAAAAATCGCCTTTATCGACCGAAAATCGCCCTTATCGACTGAAAATCGCCCTTATCGACGGAAAATTGACCTTATCGACTGAAAATTGTGGGAAAATCGAGCGTGTCGTGCGGTTCGTCTCCTCGGATCATCAATTTGGGTCACCTCTGCAGATACAAAGAGCTACGTAAAAGGCATGGCTTTAGTATATCTGGCTCAGGGTTACATCTGCCTTCCGCATTATCTCCAATGAAGCAGTTTGTGTTATAACCGGGATGATCTCAATAGACATAATGACCCGTCAACGGGAGAGACGTTATGACAAAAGAGACGGGAAGCAAAACTGCTTGGAACAACTTGCAGAAAGGTAGCAGCGATGGGTCCCTTCTTCCAAGGGACGTTGGAAAAACTGACTGATTTCTACAATTGAATCGAGGAACAGTCGAAAGCACCGTAGGATAAATTATCTCACGCAGTTTCTGCCGGGACATGATTGCTTCAGATCCTACCTTCACAGATTCAAATTGGCTGTTACTCCGTACTGTCCTGAATGCGAACCTGCTGTCGCGGACACCGAATACGTAATTTTCAGTGCCCGCGTTGCGAACCTCAACAACGAGTAACTGTTGAAATACTTGGTATAGGCCACATGACTTCTGAAAACTCAGTTGTATGCTTGCTTCTGAAAGCAATTGAAGGTAGGTTTGTAATTTTGCACGAGAAGTATTGCTGATATTGAGACGCCCGGAGAAAGAAAGGGGGGAAATTCCATGATCCCTCACTTAACTAACATGATGTGACTGGGTCACATGTTAGATCTCGACGATGTAATGCCTATATGTGGTTCCGCGGGAAGGATGGGGGAGAAAGGAGATTTGGTTTTAGTGAGTAAACACATCACGCGCCCCATTCTACTCACACTCACTCACTCTCACTCTCACTCACTCTCACTCACTCACTCTCACTCACTCTCATCTGCACTTTCACTCACTCTGCACTCACTCACTTCTCACTCACTCTCACTCACTCAGCTCTCACTCACTCAACTCTCACTCACTCCTCTCATCACTCTCACTCACCTCACTCTCTCACCAACACTGCACTCACTCACTCTCACTCACTCACTCAGCCGTGTGCTTGCCGTTTTTTTGTAGAATAGCACCAGGGACCTTCCGCCTGTCGTAAAAGGCGACTAAAAAGGGAGCCGCAGCTCTGTCCCCGCTGTCCTTTGGCCTCTAATATCCTTACTTTCTCTCCCAACTAGTTTCCCTCCATTCCCGCAAAGATCGCAATAGGTGGAACTGAGAAGTTATGGATCTTGCTCCGTAATCCCTTCGAAATCCCTTCTCATCTTCCTTCGCAATACCATCTCTTGCTGGCGGTAGCATATAAACGCTATGGGGAAGGTCACCCGAAAATTAAACAGCCGATGGGTATGAGTGAAGCCTCAAACTTACTACCCAAGCGAGTCGAGCGTTGAGCCGAATCTCGCACCGTTCTGATCGGGTGAAGAAGCCCGATAAGTCGGTGCCGGCTCATGATTTTGGGGGGAGCTAAGCTCACAAGTGTGTCTGGGAAAGAAAGGAGAGTGAACTTTCTGGAGTTGGGGAAGAAGTCGGGGATCTCCTGCTATTTTTTCGCTGCCAAGGAATGAATGTCCTCGTGAATTAAAGCGTATGGGTCCAGTTCCATCCGATATGACAATTTGATTGAGCTGGTGGACATGGAGGAGTCCTATCATGTATTAGCTGAAAGACAGTTGAGGCGGAGATGCAGACTTCACCTCAGACATGGGTGTCGATCTGACCATACTGATGGTTATGAAGGCCCTCGACGAGGTGCAGCCTACGGGGAACATGTAATTGGGCGCGAAGACGTTGAAGGCCGGACACGGACTCTGCGCTGACGTCGGGATGTTGGCCGGAATTCTGATGATCGTGGTAGTCCTCGGCGGCGGAGGTGCGAACCGCAGTTAATGATGTGATTTGCCTGAGGACGGTGGAGGGCGGAGACGCCAGGTTTCACCGACAGACATTCTGATATTGGCCCGAATGTGATGATTGTGGTGGCCCTTGACAGCGGCGGCGGAGTTGCGGTCCACAGTAGGCGGTGGACGAACTTCGTCGAGGTAAAGAGAGACCGTGAAATCTTACGGGATGTGGCCGAGAAGAAGCTATCAGAGTCGGTGCAGGGACGGAACATTCAACAGCCTGAAGTTCCTCGGCACTGGCACAAACCGTCTGATGAGACACACACAAAATATGAGTGGGAGCATGTCGTAGGAGGAAGAGACGGAGGCCGCCGAGCCGCACTTTATCGCCGCCGTAACTACTACTGTGTGGATGCACATGATGACACTGAGGGAGGCTTCTTATTTGATATTCTAATCAAGGCAGAGTTTAACGCGCGCACTCTCCGTGAGAGAGATGCTGGTGAGAACGTCGCAAGGTGAGGAGGAATGCAGCCGGATACCTTGCTGCTGGCGATGTTCGCACACAGGTGTGATCATGACGCTCCAGAGATGTTCTATTATATATACACAAGACTTATTGTTGACGCGAGTGCTTCACACGAGGTGGACTGCAGCGCTCTCACATTTTATTTAGACAGATTGCGGAGATGTGTGCACTCTCGATTATGTAGTTGTGAGACGAGCGTGCACACAGATTATTATTTATAATATGCGCACACTCACTGTCGTAGGGGCGGTGAGCTCACTAATAGAGCGATGTACTGGACGCCAGAGAGACGCACTGTCCATCGAGGAGATATCGCAACATGGCTTTATATTCGCACTAGTGAGTGCTGTGTGGCGCGCTGATCATAGTGTATATAGCGGCTCCACACCATGAGTGTGTGAGCAGAGACATTGCGAGTTATTGTGTGCTCGATAGATGGGTGTGTGGTGTGGAATTCTATATAAGAGACGCTTGTAACTGCTCGATACATATGAGATAGGAGGAGCTCAAAGTGTCTAGATCTGGTTAGCTGCGCGATGGTGAAGTATATCGAGAGAGGCACATGATTATCTCACGAATATCTCTGATGCAAAGCAGGAGGTCAGAGTATTACTTCGTGGGAAGACTGATTCATCGTGCGAGGAGGTAGGTATAACTTTTAATTTATAGATTTCAATATATAAAAATATTTAAGACTCGAGAGATTGCGAAGGCGACGGACTGCAAGCTTCTCACCAGACGGTGCGCGAGATGAATATAGATGTTGCCAATACTCTGCGAGGCAGTACAGAAATATTGTGGTCTTTACAGTCCTGGGTTTCGATGCGACTAACGCTGAGCTGCGAGTAATGGATTGTGGTAATAGTCCAGTCCAGGATGTTATGCAGTCAAGGGATGGAATTCACGGTGTATCAAAGGGTTTGCGTTGTATATTTCTATGTGTTTAGCTGCTTGCACCCAGTGCATCGTCTTGAGGAGTTCGAGAATTTAACTGCGATCGCTAATAGTTGACGCGAGAGAACGAAGGCCTCTATAATTGCTGGGGAACTTCAATGCATGGGCGCACGCAGTGGGCTAGCAGAGGTACCGAACGCGAACGCGGGGTGGCTCTCACCTGGACAGCCTTGACAAGTTTGAGTGTACTGCTCTCAACACGGGGCCAGTCGGACCTTTCTAATGCAATGGTCCGCAGCTCGGTCGTTGACCTAACTTCCGTCTGCTACAAAGCCTTGCTAGACGTTGTATCAATGGGGCGTTAGTGCACATTATACACATAGTGTATCACCAAGAGCTTATTGTTTGAAGTAAAAGAGCAGTGCATTTTGAGCTCACCAAGGGGTAGGAGGAAAGCTTGTTTGGAAACACACACGACGTTCGATCGTGATTCGTTCATTGCCATGATGAGGCAAACCTGAAGATATGTTGGCCGTGACTCTGGATATATTGTAGAACCGTAATGAACGGGTATTTGACGCTTGTGATGCGTCAATTGACAGAAAAGGCCCGAAGAGAACGCGTCCTCCAGTGTACTGGTGGACTGACGAGATCGCGAAGCTTTTTCCCCCCCCCCCCGCCGGCAAAGGGGGAAAAAATGCACGAACACGTAGATTGGTAACCCGCGGCGCCTGAGGCGCCAAACTATGAATTTCTCATAGGCGCAAGCACTCTGGACGCCCAGAAGAGCTTTCACAAGCATTAGATTAGTAAGTGTCGTTGCTGGAGAGAGCTAGTGGAGGTGGTGGATGCTGACACTGGGGACCCCGTATAAGGTAACGGCCAGCACTCAGTGGGTATGTTCAGGCGACACCACTTGCCCGGTTTTCTGGGAAAATTTGTAGCTTACCTTGTTTCTAGCCAAGTAGAATATGTTACAACCGAGGATCGTTTGGAAATCAAAGCGGAGGTTCCGGCCAGTGCACCGTTGGATGAACTTTCCAGAGCTTGCGGTAAAAGAAGGTCCAGATTGCCAGCCCCCGTATTTAGATGGGGTCCAAATGTAGCAATTAGAGAACCGCTAAAATTAAGACTCG
>BOPP01000705.1:0-16266 GCA_017312745.1 Gryllus bimaculatus | reverse complement strand
AAAAAGGCACAAATACACATCACATTTTGATATCAATTACCCTGCATTACCCTGCAGAAATGAGACCTGGGATTCCCGTCGGAAGAAAGTGAATTGATCTCCAGAGTTGTGTCGACAGTCCTGACCAACCACGCACTTGATGTGCAAGCTAGCCGGCCGCGTGGTGAAAGGAGTAGCCATAGTTTTCCGAGCACTTCTTGGTGAGGGAGAAAATATAGGAAACAATGTACTTTTCGAACAGTTGTTTTCCGTAATGCATCTTAATAAAATTGCCACACATGCCCAGTGATGCATTAAAAATTAGTAAATTTTCTTACAGCAGCCAACATGAAAATTCAGCCGCCAACACTTTTACTGTTTCACTTGTGAATAAGCAATTTAGTAATGTGTAGCTGGATGTATAGTAGCTGTTGATATAGTGAAACTTGTATTATAAAAATGCATATCGATAAGTAATATGCATACATCATAAATTAGCCACACAAGATAGCGAATTATCATGGAAGTATCTGTAGAAATTAAATATTTTTTAGAAATGCTTTACGATTTTTATTTTGAATAAAAAATACTGCGACAATTTGCTAACAATATACGGTTATCAGTAGTTTCTTATAATATAGGTCGTAAATAAACACAAGAGGCAACGTTAGTTGAGTGAAATGAAAAGTTGTCAGTCGAAATGTGACAAGTGATTCCTCCTGTACACATTTTCACAATAAGATTTGTTTTCTCAGGTCTCTACTAGCCATGTCAAATAATATTATTTCGGAATATAAATGTTAAATATGCATTGGCTGCTAAAAGAAGGGATGTAGTGTATACGTTTATCCATATCAATATTCAACAGAGAGAACTGTCGAAAAATTAATAAAATTATATTATATAACGAATGGAAGTAACTTACTCTTACAGTTTCGATCGCCGGCTTGAGGTCACCAGTGAGTCAATACCATTCTTCATGACATTTTTTACGGATTCTTGGCAGTATGTTTTCGAAAAAAGGTAGGCCAAGCGATGACACGAATATCGAAAGGGAACATACGTTGATCATCATCGCTGAGTAATTCCATCACTGTTTGCGTGTTTTCGTCAGAGAATTTCCATTCACGTAACACGAAGTAATTCAGCATTATTTTGCACATTTGTTATTTTTTTATGAAATTTCATCACACTGAAAGAACAATATGATAATTTAATGCTCAATATGCTGATTAATTTACCTAATTGTGACAAAAATGAGATATTAATCTAAGAAAGATGATCATAATTCAAATTTGCCTTACCACATTCAACTGCCAAAATCAAATTTGACTTTCCGGAAACAGTATACATTTTGTCCATTGAAAGTTCTAAGTCAATGCATTCACTACTATTCTCAATGATGTTTTCTACTTACCTTGAATTTCTTCCTGACAGGTGGTTAATAAAATCAGTAGGTAAAGCTGGTACCTGCTCCAGAAAAAACATTTGGAGCATTCGCAGAGCTCTATTACGTTGCCATGAAAACTGAGGATGGAGGAGAATATTTCTTCTGGTAGATTTCTTCTCGCTGAAGCAGCACAATACTCCATAAACTCCGCCCATGTAAGGGATTTCTACTCGCACTGCAGGACGTTGTACACTTGGATCTCGGCGTTGCTGTTGTCGAGGAACGCCATGCGGCACATATCGTCAGATTGAACAACATAATCAACGGTACAACGTGCTGAAAACCATCTCTCCACTTCCAAATGATCCGTGGATAATTCCGCTGGTTATACCTATTCACAAAAAGTGTTGGGCCGATTAAGGAGTCTGACCAACCCCGGTACAGGTTCGTCCATTGAAGATAATACTACAAAAAGAGAATGCGTACGTTGTGGATTAGTTATCGAATAATTGCTATTATTAGTTACATTAAAATCAATAATGCTAATTACATTCAAGGATATATGAACTACTAATAGATGGTTTGACTATTGCGATAGGAATCTTTCGTACAATATTTCTGAAGTAGATTCTCAGCTACTGCCATTTCGAGAATGGTATGTATTCGGCCATATCTCTAAGAATCTAAAATGAGTGAAAATTATTTTGTAGAAATATATTATTTCCATGGAGTTTAATTACGAAAGAAACACATTTTCTTCCCTAAAATATCAACATCACATTAAGAATTTATTGTAATTTTATACGGAAATATACGTAATCAAATGTAATAACGGGGAAATTTACATGTCGAATTAGATTATTCTAAGTTCTATTTACTTTGCTTCAAGCGTTTCGTCGGAGTCTTTTGATGCTTCCACCCGAGAAATAATTGAATCCGGATCGTCAGGAAGGCTATAGATTTCCTCTTGTATTTCATGGCGGTAGCAGTTGCTGAGAGCAGTTGAGACATAGACAAAGGTCTGAAAATGACATAAGTAAAACGTTTTTAAATATTGTTTATTCGAAGTTGCAAGATTTACGATAAATATACACAAATTGTGTTCACCTTAATATTTATAATGCGGAGGCAGAATTCGACAAGGTATTTTGTGCTAATAGCGTTCACACGAATTGCTTTCTTTAAAGTTCTTAAATTGAACGTGTTGTTGCAGCAGAATGAAATACTACAAAACTTTGTTAATTAAAGTTGTTTCACTTCCTTGTTATGTCAAAAAAATGGTTTAGATAAATCTCCACATATAGGGCTTATCTTTTTAGATTATCAGAGGTCTTGTTTTGCGTAACGATCGAACACCTGAAAAGTATAAAAATACATTTTGATGTTTGTATAAGAAAAAACGAGTGCAGCTATTGTGATACTTGAAAACTGATACTGTATTCAGTCTGTACAAAAATGCATCTTCAGATTTTTCCGCCTTATTAACTACATTCGTTTCGGATGTAGATCCTCATTTAATAAATCTCCATAGTTACTTGGTCACAATCTCGGAAGATGCTGTGACCAATCTGCGAGATTCACATTGCTTCGATTCTACACGAGGGAGGTGCAGTTGTGCGCGTCAGTTTTGAACAACCGTTATTCAATACATTTCTCAATTGATAAATCTCTGTCAATGTATGGCTGAATTACTAAAACTCTAACTGAGGTCCAACTGAGCAGTTGAAAGGCAATTCCTCTGAAGCTACGCCGTAAATACTTGTGTACGAAGGCGGTTTTGTCCGTCAATAGTATGGCGTTGACTATGAAAGTTAGCTCACAATGGCACATGGTATTTAGCTAGTCTTTCATTTTAATTGTGTATCCGGCAGCAGTATCCCTTGATCTCCGCTGTATAATCCAGAAAGTGATTGGTTGTAAAGCGATTGTTATACCGGCGCTTTCGTGGCGCGCATAGTTCGCTTCAAACATTAAAATTGTGAAAAGCGAGGATGCCAAGACAAAGTAACGGATCCGAAACACGCTTGATTGTCACATCACGGTTTGGTTCGTGTCACGTATATATGGTCTCTCTTCGTAACTAAACTCAGCAGCGTACGTGTTACGTGCGGCATGGAAGTTCTATCTAAAACCCCCACTTCCGACTATAGAAACAGACCGCCAGTTGTTACTCAGCATCACTGAACGGATGTGAGGCCCTTTAACGGATTCGTTCGGAACAACTCCCATGCACCAGTACAGACCTGACAGAACAATGATTTAAAACAATCAACTCTAATTATTGACGCGTGGCAAATACGCCATAACAGTAACCATAGAGAGATTCCGACTCAAAAACAACAAACCAGGTATACAATTAAGTAAAGTATTATCCTTATTAAAAATGAAGCAGAAGAAACAAATAAGCAATGCGATTAAAGAGCAACACCGCTAATATTAGTATTAGCTTTACTTCGATGCTTGAGTATATTATAATTCTGGGCTAATACATTTTGCGAAAAACTTCACTTATGAAATATTCAGTGATTATTTGTGAATATGTACATTATCTAATTTAAAATTCTGCCTTTGAAAAATTCCAGTTTTTGAAATTAAGAGGTTTCAAAGCAAATTACGTCTTGTCATGTTCAAGAATCTCTTGATCTATCCACGGAAAAAGTTAAATAAAAAAATTTATGTAGTTGAAGTAAACCTCGTAAAACAATTTAAATTTGGCAATATAAAATTTGAAGAACTCAACCCGACAGATTGAAGATGTTTTTAAAAATTCAAGATGTCGTTGGCGCTATAGTCTAAGTATCCTCCAGAATCAAAATATCCGTTTCTATTTCAAAGAGTACGTCATCACTTAGATCGCTCAGAGTATATACATTTTGTTGGAAATATTGCTTACTCTTTGTTTGCCTCTTGCGTTGTTTACAGACGAACAGTTAGGTGGATATCTTTATTTATTTTTCTATTCACGTTTGCTAACAATGAATATTCAAAGAGATCAACGAGAATGCAAGTTGTCATTTAAGCGTGCTTTGATCTACGCGAGAAAAATTTAATTAAAGGTATAGTCGAATAAGGCAGTGAAAAGTACCCCAAACCAAAAAGATAATCGCGGAGCTCATTGAAAGAAAATAAAAATACCGTAAATTCCCCAGGAAATGGCATCCTAGGTCCATCTATTGCAGAGATGCAACGAGAAACGTGCCTTTCAAGTTTTATTTTTTCTCAACTTCTATTGCATGTATCAGGCTGACAAAATTGGAGGGGCGGGGGAAAATATTCATATTTGAAGGTATTTTCTCAAACCAATTTTGAAGCTAAATTCAAATAGAAAAAAAGAATGAGATTTTCGCAGTTTTCCCTTAGAATGTATCTTATATCATTCTATAACATTTTTCAGATTTTTCAGCAATGTCGATGCTTGTGAAAAACAATTATAACTTATTTTATCAGTTTAATAATTTGAAATTCGCGCCCAAATGTGATTCGGTTTGGAAGCCCTTTTCTCCACCGTATTCGGCTACATCCTTTGGAGCCTTTATTTTTGTTAAAGCTCCACGTAATGTATCCACCAAAAGTTAAAATATGCATTCCAAATTTTTTGGTCCCGTATTTCGGCCAGATTGATCGAGAAATACATTGAGGGAAAATTCGCGGAATAATCTAAGCGCTAGTTTGACCACAAACGGACAGAGGGGAACAAAATAATGAAATAAATTAAAATATTTGGAAATCAATTTTTATTCACTTTTTTAGTTCCAGGACCACGCTAAATCGGTTCTCTCATATATTCGGAGTTGTTTAAAGCATCGTATTCAAACTTTCTGTCTTACGAGGGTAGTGTGCGACTAGTTACAGAATGGCTCAGACTTTCTCGTACTAGCTACTTTCCTATTCTCTTCAATCTAGACTATCATAGCGGTACCTGGCGGTACCACCAGCTCCTCTTGGATGTGAAAAAGTGCACCTTCGCGACACCCAAATATTGCACGTCTCTCTGGTTCCGTACATTTGTATCGTGTCCTAATAGTGAAGCAGGAATATTATTTTAAAAATATTAAGGAACAGTAAAACCTCGTACTACCGTAAAAATTGAAGAAATATCTGTGCATTTGGCTTGAGTCAAAGCTCTGCGATTTTCAAAAACATTCATTAATTTTTTAGGGTACTTTAGATGAAGCCCTTGTTATATTTACAAATTTTTGCTCAAAAATGGCTCAAATTTTTTTCCAAATTGAAGACTTTTTCACAGAAAATTTTTCAGGTTTCAAAACCTTTATAAAAAGGATATTAACACACAAATACAATAGTGTTTACAAATTGCGGGAAATGTATATATTAACGGCGTGAGGAAAATTAAACAAATGTATTTTTAAATACATTTGTGTAATTTAAAAAAAACAAAAAACACTCCGAAATAAACTTTACGTCATATTAACGAGTGTAAATAGAAATATCGTTTCGAAAAGTTTGAAGAGAAAAATTGTAGTCGTTTTTGAGAAAAATATGTTTGAGTGTTATCGAAATTATAAAAAGTTGAGTTAGTTTTGACAGAAAACTGTTGAGTTTTCAGTAGCTTTACATGACATTATTTAAAGCACATGTACTCATAAATATAATAATGTGAACAAATTGCCGCTAATGTAAATACCAACGATGAGAAAGACAAACAAAGAATAGAGCAATATGGCGTTTGTGTCACTTTATTGCGTACATTTAGCACAATGGCTATCAAAAGTTTAAAAAAATTAAGAGCCGTTTGTGAAAAAAATTTGTTTTTGTAATTTGTTAAAATTGAACAAATTGCACGTAATATTGTTCGAAAACTATTTTATTTTCAAAAAATGTTCATGACCTTAAATCTAATTTGAAGGAAAAGTCTCTATCTTTAATTTTGTAGTGGTAGAAATACCCCAAAAAATTAAAACATTTGAAATTTTTGAAAATTCAGAGGTAACCATGAACATCGAATCTACTACCTTTGTACGGGTATTTTACTCCATTTTGACAAAAAATTTAAAGCAAAACCTTGGAGCGGTTTTTGAGAAAATTTTGAAGATGTCCCAGCGGCTTTATGTAAAGCGCCTGCAAAAACTAATGAATGATTTTCAAAATGGTAGAGCTTCGACTCAGCCCAAATGGACAGAGGTTTCTTCAATTTCGAAAAATTCTACGAATGGTTTTGACGCCAGCAATGTTCACATACACTAGACGGACGGACATACATTCTGAAAAAAAACCAACACTTTTTCGGTAACAGGGAATCCCAAAACGCCTATTTTCGTTGAAATCTCGAAATCGATTTTCCGCCAGCATACATAACTTTCCCTATACTAGGTATATTAATCCTTGTATACGTACGTATACGGGAAAGTAAAAATCAAGCAATAGATATTAATACTGAGTTATACCAAGGCAGGCGGAAAATAAATAATAGTTTTTAAATAAACTGTTAGTAGGAGTAATAGAGGAATTTGAGCAGGTGACTGTAAAAAGTTCTTGCAAGTAATAGCATAAAATAAGTAATGTACTTACCGGAGATTTAAGCATTTTTGTAAGGCGGCTTTCCGTACTTTCATTCTTTATCGATTTATCAATACATAAATTTTCTCTATTCCAGGACATGACCACAATAGTTTTTTCTACCAGTAATTTGCCTAGAAATCCGGTTACAACCAGTCACAAAAACTGACTTTCCGCGTAAAATTCGGTCACTGAAGAGAATTCATTTTTATCTGTTACTGGCAATTCCATTGTTTTCACTGCCATATTTGGCATGCTGAACAAAACAAATGAGAACCTGCAAAAATATAAAATGTTTTATTCATATTGAATATCTTTATGTCGTGTATTTTTCTACCTTCATTCTATCCTCTTTCTCTAAGTTATAGTTTAAAAGAGTTAAAGTAAGTATCAAAAATGTAACAAATACTCTTACAAGTAATCAAATGGTCGTTATATTAATAACTTAACGAACTGTTTTTCATGTTATTTTAAGTCATATTTTTTCTATTAAATCTAACTGTCCTACTATTTAAGAATGCTGGATTTTCCCCTTGGAAAAAAAAATATCAATGTTCCTTCCGAAAATTAACGCTTTTTTATGACGCAGTATCTTTTTGCTTCTTATTTGTGATTTTTACATCGACATTTTTACGTTTAGAATATTGAAGGATTTTCAGAGCCTCTAAATGCATGGAAAACTAATACTCTGACTATTCGCGCCTTTCTTCCTGCGATTCCAAATTGCTTGCTTTAATTGCTTACGACATTATTTGTAAATGAAGCTACCCGATTATGAATAAATGATCTCTTAGAGAAAGCATTACATGGATATATTAAGAGATATACTTTTTTTATATACTTAAAGAGTATAACACGTGATGGTATATTTCTAAACTACAGCGCAGTAAAAAAGCGCGCGCGCGCGCTCACACACACACACACACACACACACACACACACACACACACACACACGCACGCACACTCACACACGGCAGCAGAGTAACGAACCAACGTAGGATGGCTCTCTCGGACAGCCTTGCCCGTTTAGACGTCTACCTCTGCCACATGAGTAACAGCCCGACCTTTACCACGAATGGTCGCATGCTCCATCGTTGACTTGACATTCGCGTTTGATAGCCTTGCTAGACGAACTACGTCGTGAGATGTTAGCAATCATTATTCACATAGCGATCACCAAGCTATTGTACGAGTATATGAAGTCAGGGAGATTATTAGAAGTTCTTGTCCGGTGTTTTAGTTTAAAAATAATGCGGATTGCGTAGGAGATTGCCGATTAAAATGTACATTCACGGTCACAGAAATTCAAGGTCGCTTCACTTTTCAGATACATGTCAATATACAATATACTTTAAGATACACTCTCAAAAAATGGTTTTTTTGAGAAAATGGCATTTGAATGTTTCTGAAAATGCGGAATTTTGAGCTAATTTTCATAGAAAACTCTTGTGTTTTCGGGAAACTTTATCTGACATTATTTAAAGCACCTGTCCGCATAAATACATTAATGTAAACAAATTTCCATTATCGCTAATGTAAATATTAACGACGTGAGACAAGTCAAATTACATTTCTGTATTTATTTCAATTGCAAATATTGCACGCAATATTCCGCGAATGTACATAACCTTAGTGAAAGAACAACATATAGAACAAATTTAATCGAAGGAAAAATCTCTAATTTCAATTTTGTAGTTGTAGGAAGAGGCCGAAAAATATGCAAACTTTAGCAATTTTTGGAAATTCAGAATTAAATAATGCGTGAAAATCAGACCTATGCCACAATTATAAGTGTATTTTACTCTATTTCACAAGAAATTTAAAGAAACAATTTAAAGTCTTTTTGAGAAAATTTTGAAATTGTTCGGGGGCTTCAGGTAAAGTACCATCAAATTTCGAAGAATTTTTTCAAAATTTCTTCTCTTGAGTGGAGCCAGATCGGCCGGGGAATATCCATTTTGAAAAAAATCTTACGTATGGTAATCTTACGTGTGATTGCGCTGTTCACAGACTGACAGGCGGGCGAACAGGCGACATTTGAAAAGAAAAACGTTTTCGGTATCAAGGGTCACAAAAATGTGTATTTCCGTTGAAATATCGAAATCCGAATTTTCTGCAGCATTACGTAATTTCCCTGTATTACTTATATTACGTATACGGGCACTCCACCTCATTTGACGATCTGTTTCCGATGAACACACTTCATTAAGAACAACATTTTTTCGACATCTTCTCATAATTGTATCTATAGGAAGATGTCGAATTTTTTGAATGTTTCCAATTTTTGAAAAAATAGGTATTTTAACGAAAATGAGTCCTGCACCTTGAGTCCATGAGTGTCATTTACGCTCTCCAAAGATAAAATTTAATAAAAAGAACTGGGGGCTGACAAAATGCAAGAGTTTCGTTCAAACATTGTAAGATATTCCTTTTGTGAGCAGGGAGATATAATTGTTACTTTCTCGCACTTTCGTAAGAAGAAAATGTATTGAAATCGTGCACCGGAAAACGGAGCATTTTCGACGCAAAAACTTTATTGCTGGGCCCTGGTAAGGAAAAATTGAATGTATCCTGTTGCCAAACATGTAAAAAAATCCTCTAAGACGTGGTGTAGCAAGAATCCAAGTTTTGAGATCCTTGATAGGGAAAAATCGATTGACGGCTGTCTCTGCACAAGGCTAATCATTCACCCAATTTTCTCCAAAATGGATATTCTTTAATCATTCTAGCGTATGTCGCGGACCCTGGAAATTAAAACCGAAATTTGTATTTTGGTGGTAATTTAAATGAATCCACTGAGACATTTTCAACATTTAAAAAATGGCCCAAAATTGTTTCATTAAATTTTGTTGTTGAATAGTGCAAAGGACGTAAGATATGGTGCAGGTCTCATTTTCATTGACAACCCTTATATTTTGAATGTTGGGAAAAAATTAAAACTGCACAATTTTAGATTTTGTCTCATACAAAATCTATTGCACAAAAGTAGTTCTTCAAAGACGGTCATTTACAATTTTTTGAAAAAACGAGTAGTTTTCGCATATTTTGCGATAGAAATTTACATATTTGTATGTAAAAACCGCTCCAAGTTTTTTCTTTTAAATTTTTTTTACATATGTAATAAGAGATAAGAAATATGGCGCTAGTCTCATTTTCGGATATTTCTCGTTTTTTGAAAAAAATGTTAAAACTATCAAATTGAAGTTAGTGATTTTGCCTTCCTCAAAGGCTGTTGTATTAAATAAGCTCTTTAAAAAAGGTCATGAACCATTTTTTTGAAACAAGTAGTTTTGCGTAATTTCTGCTTAAAATTAATGAAATATATAGAGCTTTCACACAAACTACGGACCTCGAGAAAAATTTTAAGAATATGAAAAATAATTAATTTAATTTTAATTATAATTTCTTATTGAAAATGCCAATGTTAATTTAATTTTTCCTTTCTGGCTTTTTTACGTTTTACTCAATGTATATTCCCAATATGTTGTATTTCTTTTTAAGCAATCCGCAAAGCTTAGTAGAAATTTCGCCACAATGCCGCATTGGTTGAGAAGCACTTAGTGGCACTTTTTTCTTTGTATTATCTTCTCTCTTCCGAGAAACAATGGATGCTCTCTTTATTGAAAACCAATAGTTTTTAACGTATCTAAAGTGTGAATGTTAGAAATCGGTGATGAAATGAAACGCTATAGGAACTGTTATCTTACGACTAAAAGCATCTCACGAATGTTCGTAATTATTGTGATATCAATTACATATATTCTAATTACTGTATTCATAATATTAGCCAAGCTTATGCACATAGTTATGATAACGCTGCGCTGGCAACAGTGTTTTGCTCGCCTCTTGCTTGAATTAAACGTTTTGAAATAATGGCTGAGGTGTCAGTAACGCGGAAAATGCAATATTCCAATATTCCGAAGATCATTCAAATAACGCGATAAAGTACGTGCTGTTGTACCACCGTTAGTTATGCATGGCCGTGGGAATGTTAATTGGCTGCACGGCAGTATCAAATGGCGTTTCCAGAGCGAAGAGCCAGGAACCGATGCGCCTCAGGCCATGAATCAAGAAAGACCAAAAGTGGTTCAGGGGTCGTCATAAATGACGTAACGCTAAATGAGGAAAGGGGTGAAGAGAAGCGTGTTTACGACTGTGTTTCTTTGGGTAGGGGTGTTTAGTTTAGTGTTACATGACATTGATTTATTTTTAATTTTCCGAGATGGTGAAAAAAATTCTGCTATTATGACAAAAACATTAAAATATTAATAAAATAATATTAATTTTGAAAACTTCTCATAACTGCTTAAATTTTTTGGTATAAAAGGTAACATAGAGAGCTCTTAAATAATAGTGTATGCCCTTTTTGTGTAACTTATTGAAATCGTTGTTCAAGAGACTTTGAAATAAGATACTGGACATTTTTCGAACATATGAGTAGTTTTCTAATAATTTTTCTAAAAATAAGGTAAGGTTAAAAAAAACTATTTACTCAAAATTGACTCATAGTTTTTTCTTTCTTTTTTGTATGTGTGCCAATAGGGTGAAAATGTATGGTGTGATTGTTGGCGAATTTTGCAAAATTGCAAAAAATTAACATTGCAAAAGTACAATACTGATTATAGAAATTTCTTTCTCCAAATCTAAAAAGTTATATCTTAAGTAGTTCTTGTAATTTTTTTGTTGAAAAAACGAGTCGATTTTTACGCAATTTTTATGTAAAGAAAATGCCATTTTCAAAAAAATATTTTCTCAAAAATCGGTCCAAAATTTTTTTGTAATTTTTTCCATGAATATAAATGTTCAAGGTTTTAAAATTGAATTTAATAATAAAATAATTTTTACTTTTATAAATGTGTAGGAACTCATTAGCTCGGCTATTTTTAATTGGATTTTCGATTATGATGCATGGAAATTTGCGCTTAAAAATGGCTCAGAGCTTATTTTCGTTGAAACTTGTGAATTTCCGAAAATATGAAATAATGGAATGATGCAAAAAATACGTGCTTTAGAAGTGCGTATTATTTACCACTAGTTATCTTCCCTTCTCGACTTTTGGTCACTACTCCCTAAAACCTACCTTCTTTCTGGAAATGAAGCGGCTTGCTCGCGTATATGTCTTCAGGAAAGAAAATCTGCGAGCGTCGTTCTCGACTGACTGTTCTCACGTATGAGGTGCTGCCTTATAAAGGCTGTCTTTCTCACGTGCAGTCACATCCTGAAACAAAGAAGTTACCATTTTCTGTGATGGATCGCCTTTTTTTGCCAAGTGATATTGTAATGGGATGAAACACAATATTTCTCATGGATATAAGCGAAGCGGAACCTGATTTTGCAATATAACCGGGTTTTTAATAAATATCGCTACACTAAAAAGAAACTGAATGGTCTGTGTTGAATTTCGCAATTAAAATACTACGGTATTTCAAGTCTCTTTTTCAAAAATGTACTTCTTAACCACTCCATTTAACGGCACCGACAACGATCGTTGTAGCGACCGTCGACTTTTACCTCCCCCCTTTTGCGCTATCGAAGAGACAGTCATATATCTGGTTTGAGAATCGAAGTTGGCTGCAGCTTGTCCTCAGTTCGCATGGGTAGTAGCTCAGAGCGGAATGCCTGTGCGTTATTTACACAATGTTTTTGTGTTCAGATAAAAACCGAGAAAACACCTTGGCAGTCTACTTCAGCGGCAATTTCTTGCCAGTCCACTCCCTGCAAGTCGTAGCAAGGCGGCCTTTTAATGGTCGGAGCTCCCAAGCGCAAGGTATTCAGTTGCTACGCCTCAATGGCTGCGGCAGGTTCAGTATGTTCCAGTGGTAATCGTACATGACATTATGAAAAAAAAACTCTATAGTCTTCTTTTTCATTACTGTTTAAAATTTAGCTTGGCTAAATTATCTTTCTTATTTATACACTTAAACACCGTAGTGTCAATTTCGATATAAAATGACCAAAAAACTCGATACTTTTATCAGCAGAGCTGTGGTGCCTCTTAGAAAGCAAATAGTTAAATTTGTGTGCCAAGTATGTCAATAAAAGTAAAAATCCCTGAGACGAAGGATCTTAGAGAGGACGTCAAGAATATTATTGTGAATTTGGCCCTGAGGAGATATTCTTTCATAAAATGGTTTCATATGTGAGATCAAATCCATTCTATTGTCCAGTATATGTAGTAAACTCATTCAATCAATTCAAATCATAGTAGTTAAAATCAATGAAGATAGATGGTAACAAAAACGTCAAGAGAACGTAAGAAAAAAAGCTCCACGCGAGAGAAGAGTCTGTTAATTGTGGTAAAGAATTCAAGAAACCCATTTTGAACAACTGCACTGACCATATCTAGTTGAGAATTGTGAGCGGAAAAACTTAAATGCTCTGTACTGTAGGAGAGTGTTATACAGACATGGTATCACGAACAAATTCCTCCAAATGACTTTAGGTACCAGAATTTCAGGCAAAGAAATTATTGTTGCATAGGACATTTGAACAAGACGAAGAATTCTCGACCAGTATCATCTAGTTTGGATGAAGCTAAGAATTTTTTTAGGCGACATCCACACAGTGTAAGAAAAGTTAATACAATGAGTGGCAACCTATTTCCATCTGCAAAGCATTTAGGTGGATCTAATTATGATCTGGGAGTGTATGTCATTCTGAGGAGAAGGAATATTTCATAAAAACATATTTAATATTTCATATTAACAAAAATGTTTTACTCGTATAAGGACATCCTAAATAATACTTTGAATCCTGCAAAATTTGGTATGTCACCGATTTACATGGTCCAATATGTCAATGTTAGCAAACATACTTAAGTAATTAATAGCATTGGAATGTTCACAACAAATCAAAACACCAGCAATAATCCAAACTACAACCCCATCCCATGAAAATTTGTAGAGTTTTGTCAAGCGATTGCATACCTACAAAGATAATCTGGAAAAGAACAGTTGCAGAAGTAATGGAGACATCAGCCCCCAATAGATGTATGAAACGAATGATGCCACGCTGTTATAAATTATGAAAAGCTCACGAAATATATAGAAACACGTTTAATGAATTTTGTTGATACAGGCGTTTTTAAGTAGACAAATAGTAATAACATTTTCTCCTTGTTTGTTTCGTTGCTGGTTTTTCTGTCCATTAAGTTACACGAGACTGCTTGTTTCCATGTGATCCAGCGATGTATAAAATTCTATAGAAATAACATAAATTTCATTTTTTAAAAATTCACTAACTTTATGGAACTGTCGCTCATCGTTGCTTGAATGAGTAACAATGGTACATCTTGCGTGAATTATGTCACTGGTGGGAGTCAAAAAGTACAGCGTATAGGCTTAGCTTCTCTGTGCTGAGAGAAAGCCTGCACGGTAAATTGCGTGGGTAACTAACAATAGCAACCCGAAACAAAGGTGCCATACCAGATCTAGGCTCTTCTCGAAGGGAAGGGAAGTGGCGGTCAACAAGGGGCCGTGGCGAAAGCAACAGCAGTGAGGCCGGTCAGAGGAGCGCGGAAGCAGATGACGTGCCGACCCTTATAAGGCGGCGTGACGGAGCTGCGTCAAGTAACGAATTTTGGTTTCCTCGCAGCTAGACTGCAAAAGCGTTGTCCGCCCAGACTGACGCGGAGTTTTATGCACGAAGTGGTGTTTCGATGTGTTCGGGCATAATAAGTGGTTATCGACTCAGCAAGCAGGGCAGACGTGTATCTGGCGAGGCACGCCTGATACGACGGAGGTATAGAGTGAAGTACAAAGCTTATGGGCTTTTCCAGTAAATACACTGCCCGTTTTTAAGATTTCAAAACAGTTTTTACCCTCATTTAGATATTTTTCATCAATTAATTAGTAAACAAACAATTCAACAATTACATTAGTAAAAGAATACATCGATTACGTTATGTATTTCACAAATTGTGGTGAAATATCTTTGAATGTTAGTATTATTTTAAAGAAGGGATACGTTCGGCTGTTGGGTAGCCACATCGGCTGTGCCACGTGCTCGGTTGCCCTATCATACTGTGCTCAAAAGGTCAACGTTCTAATTGTTAACATGCGTTTGTTCCCGTATATAGTTATATTTGTTTTTATATGTATGGTTTAATCAAATTTAAATGTGATTTCGTTATTTTTAATTTTGTTTTTAACGTTGTAGTAAATTTATTAATTAACGGTAAAGTGTCTAATAGTTCGATATAAAACAATGGTCAATTATTATTATAACTTCTTATTAATTAATAATATTTTCCAAACGGAAATTCTTGCACAGTGCCTGCCTGTAGATATCTGTCCGCTCATCTGACGCAAAGCGCTCGGGTTCCGAGAAAACAATCAGTTTCCGTGGGGCCGACTTTTGTCATCATAGCTATTTAAATACTTTGTTCGGTAATGAAAACTTATAATTTATTTACTGTTACAAAGGAAACAAAAGGCTGGCCTTTTTCAATCGAAGTAGTTGGTTTGAATTTTGAGATATGTATTGATTGTGGTGCATTCAAAATTAATATTTCTTCCTGATTTCTTATGATTTCGAGCCAAACGACGTGAAATCTTAACAGAAACGTTCCTGTGTATTCGAGTCTCTTAGGACCCGTTTGGATTTGAGGAAAGGAAGGAAATGCAATTTCAGAAAATTTAAAGGTTCGAGAATAAGTATTGAGCGCTAAACTAGCGCTAGTCTCCATTGCAGGATTGTTGTTACATCGAGCGCGTACTTTCGATTCATACAGTAAGCAAGAAAGCTCCATTTGGCATCACAGTCGCATAAGAGACCGTACTTATTCTTAACCTCGGACGCGCCGATGTGTCGAGTCAGCCTATTTGGTAGTAACATGCCACCGCAAAGCAGTACAAAGAGGATGGCTGATGTTAGATGCTCGCACAAACACCCTAGAGTTAGAACTAATAAATATTGTAATTACCTTCTAAATACATTGCATATATTTCACTGGTTCTGTCTTTCTTCTTGTGGCGGAAATCCTTGTTAACTGCGTCACACAAGTATAACTATACTTCTTTTATCTCGTTTCTGAGATTCCTTTTCCTCTAGGGTTGTGCGGAGAGAAATAATGTGTAATTGACGGGACAAATTGTACTAAAACGTACATGTTTCGTTGCTGGTATGTCTGCGAATTAACATAATTTGCCTTAAGAGTAGAAGGAAGATTGTAATTCTAAAAGTAATTACAGAATTTGCATACTAAAAATTATATAAAAGTTTTGTAGCCGTTTCAAGTTTAGAGTTCAGATAATGTGTGAACATTTCTCAAGAGATTTTTTGACTGAATTTTAAATTATGTGAGAATTACGTAACAGTTTCCCATAATGCAAGAAAAGTAATTTGTGTTTTACAGCATCGACTAATAATATGATATAC
>BOPP01000704.1:0-16284 GCA_017312745.1 Gryllus bimaculatus | reverse complement strand
AAAAGTTTATTTTTCGTTCGCTGTAGTTGAATTAGACAATAATTATTATTATTATTATTATTATTATTCATTATTATATTTTATTATTATTATTTTTTATATTATTTTTATTATTCTATTATTCAGCTGTGGTCGTTCTGACTAATATATCACCATTTAGTACAAAGAAGAGAGACTACGTTGAAAATCAGATCATATATTTAGAGCAAAATGATTAAACCTATCACATCGACCTGAATCAGAAGCTAACTCGCTCAGAGCAGGACTCTTACGGTTTCATTTCATTGTATTGAAAGGTACAGCGTAACAAGATGTGGTGTTTCGTTACTGGTTGGCTGTTGAATTTGAAAATTTTTCTGAATTTGAACCTCGAACGGGTTCTAACTTCAATGCAAGTAAAAGCTTATGTTGTTAATGAACTCAAGGGGCATGATTTGCGCTTTCTATTTTACGCTTCTGCTGTGAAATTAAGCGTTGTACGTGTGTAATCTTAGTTCTTAAGCGAGTTGTGTATTGATTCTGAGGGGTCCATCTACTCTCCCTCGCTCCACAGAGTGTAAAATGCAAGTTAAATCCAGGAGGTTAAAGTGTTCTCTTTCGTATGGATCACGATATCCGGTGCGACCAAAACGTCAACTCTCCACCATCGTCCGGCACACCCAAGGCTCCAAATCCTAAGGGTTTTCTGATATGTGAGGTAGTTGTACCTACATTAAAGTGTGCGGAAGGTGGCGGATAAATAGATAAGGAACGAAAGATCGCGTGCGATTCGTTGTTCGTTTGTTTGATTTCTTCTTTGCTGTTTCACCTTTGGTAATTAATGAAGAATCAACATAAAACTGATGCAGGGCAGCCGGACTCCTTTAGGGAATGTCTCATGTAACTTGGAGTCAAAATCTTCCACGTGCGGGCACCAAACTTTAGAGCCTTCCGTCCAACGAAGGATGGCAAAAGAAGAACGTTGTTGGCTGTGAGCTCCTTCGCTGGCTGTCACGCAGGCTGTGAATTACGCAGCGCCTTTAGGAGGCGTGTAATGGCGGCGGTGTCGGTCAGAAGCTACCGCCGTAGTCTGCCCACGTGGGCATCGGCGCGCGCTCGTCCTGCAAATTCAACAGCAGGCGTGTAAGGTACGCGGCCGGGGGGCGGGGCGGGCCGTCGGAGAGAGCGGGACGTGCGCTGCTGCTCGGCACGGTAGCCGCGCAAAATAACGCCCCGCCGTTCCTGTTACGGTTGTGGTCGGGTTTGGTTCCTTGTTTTCCCCGTTGGCGGGGTGGCCGCGGCGGTTTGGGTTATGGGTGGCCGGGTTCGCGGCGCGGTGGGTGGGTGTCCCGGTTGTTTGTGCAAGCGCGCTCCGCCAGGGGTGAGAAATCGCGAGAAGCAGGTCATGCTCTTGTTGGGGCTGCGATAGTCTCCGGAGCAGTGTTGTCGTTGCGTCTGCAAGTCGCGTGACTGGCGAGTTTCTACGGTTTCGAGTCTTGACGGTGGCGCTATTTTTGCCTATAGAGCGGTTTTTTATACACTCTGTCTCTTAAGGCGCAAGGCCTCCTACTTTACGGTGGCAATCACTGGCCATGTTTTTCACGCCTTTTCTCGATCGGGTCGCTTCTTGTCACAATGATGCGACCATATAGCAGTGCTTGGGAACCTACGGTCGGATATCATGGCGACATTCTACGGCACGACAGGCGGCGAATGATCAGTTCACTATAATGCCACCGAGGAAGGAGGTGTTCTTGTCGTTGGTCGTCTCCGGAATTTATGCAAAAACGGGCTCGGTATACCGTGCGCTAGCTGGGTCGAGTTAAATCTTAATATCTCGAGGGCAAGAAATTCTATTCGGGCTAGCTTGCTTGTAGTTTTTCATGGTTTCTCCGAAAAACATCGGGCTGAATGACGGATGAAACTGCTTTACGTGGCCACACGCCCTATGAGAATGATATTTCCTTTTAACATTCTTGCGCCCGCCGCTTACACACAGAACTTATACTTACATAAAACTCTATTACGCATGCTCGGAGGGGTCGGTCTGAGAGTATACCCGGCCTTCCTAACCTCCATCGGTGTTGTACTGGCGGAAGATACATAAGAGAGGAAATTCCCGCCAGGCTGACGGTTGGGTCTCACGTTCCCAAGTGGGGGGGAAACACCGCCCACTACCGATGTGGAGTTCTCTCAACTGACGTCAGGGGACTTACAATGATTCAATCAATTCAATGATTGATTAGTGATGATAATTGATTGTTAGTGATTTCGGACGCTAAGGCGATTTTGTGGCCGTAGGTGAAGTTCCCGTGTTTTTTTCTCTGGAACGTGGTTTGGTATTTTCCGCGTGGTTGGCGAAATCCGGCGCCGAACTATCGGTCGGTATCGGGGTTTTTCCGCCAATAAGGTGCAACCCACTAGCCCAGCCGCGGGATACAAGCTGTAGCTCTCGACCTGTCTCCCGGCATGTGTGGCAAGGTAGTGCATGTTAGTGTGGTGTGTGTGTAAGTAAGGGGGCGAGGGTTAACGTCAAATAGACGGAAATGGAAAGATTGCGTGCCAAGACCGTGGGTTTGTTCGGGGTACTGCTCCGCCTGGAAGTGTCCGGAGAACCCATGGAAAACTACTTTCAGAGCAGCTCGTTAAAATTTATAGATGAGGAATGAATTCGACCTAGCTATGTTAGCTAATACGAAAATCTGCACCGTCGGGACTGGATCCTAGCCCTCCCGGTCCTCCAGTCGTCCCCGCCACTCTTCAGCAGTTTGACAGCGCCTGTACTCATCAATCCTACTCAACCAACCCATCCAACCAACAACCCATCCTAACAACGCAACAATCCAACCAAGCCAACCATTCCTACCAACGCAACAATCACTACAACCACCGCATCCTGACAACCAACCTCCTACCAACCTAACGCCATCCTACCAACCAAACCATCCTACCAACCAAGATCCTACAAAACAACCATCCTACCGAACCAACCATCCTACCCACTAACCAACCAAACCATCCAACAACCATCCCTAACCCAACCCAACAACAACAACGCCACCAACGCAGCACAGCACAAACCACCACCAACCCACCACACCGCACCAACCAACCCACCAACCCACTACATCCAAACCTAACCATCCAACCGACCATCCAACGACCATCCAACGACCATCCAACCGACATCCCAACCGACGCATCCCAACCGACGCTAATCCAACCGACCATCCAACCGACCATCCAACCGGACATCCCCGCGACCCCATTCAACGACATCCAACCGGACCATCCACAACTCATTATCCTGTGGAGCCTCAGCTCCGTCTGCAGCTTTGGACCCACGTCTCGCAATCAATCAAGAGCGGGTACGAAGCCGGGGTGTCGGTCCGAAGGACTCGCGCCGCCCACCCGGCTGCGTCCGGAGGCACGCGCGTGGTCACCGCCACCGCCTCCATAAAGTGCGCGCTCGCTCATTGAAGGAATGTTGATTTCGTGCGCCGCGAGCGGAACGCGCAGAGCCGCACGCGGCTGAAAGGGGCGGTGATGGGAACGCGACGCCGGCGCGGGTGGCTCGCGGCGGGCGGGGGGGGGGGTGAGGAGGGGAGGGGGCCTTCGCCGGCCGTGGACGCGGGGCGCTCCGAACTTACGAGGGCATCCGGAGGAAGGATGGCGGAGGGCAAGGGAATATGGTGAATCGGGAACAACGACGCACTAGCTGCGACGGTGGAGCACCTGAAACAATTATGAAAAACATAAACTTGTTCTAATTAGTCTCTCTATTGATTGTCATTATATTACATAATATATATTAATCAACGAAATATTAGCCAAAGTAATCGTAACTGACAGATCGGGCGCGTAACAGATAGCTGACCAACGTATGTGAAGACCTAGTGGTGAAACAAACCAAATTTTATTTCAACCACCTCATTTTATGTACATGAATTCTAATCTTGAATCTGATTGTTTCACAGTAAATGGCAATTTTTGTGTTATCATTATTTTTTTTAATTACTTCAATATTCATGTGTTTATAAATTGATAGATCTAGTATTAGCGAGTTCTTTGCATCTGAAGCGCTTTTTACATTCTCCAGTTCGTTCACGGTCCTTCATCTTCTGTGTTGCACTGATAATTTTCCAAAACAACAATAACGTTCTCCAGGTCTGGCTCTTTGTACGTGTTACGTTTTTGATTCCACTTATTTGCAACTTATACATAAGAAGAAAGGTCTTGTCGTAGAGACTTCAACGCATGCGCAGTACAGTGGCTCGCGGAACACCCGCGTATGCTGACCAGAGCTTTATTCTAAGGCTGGCTCCTCGCGTTCCCTCGAGTTCGTTCGTGTCCTGTGGGACATCCTTACCATATGGTTACCACACATAAAGCAACTCAGCTTTATCGGAATACACTATCCTTTTTGAAATCGAGGTGCTTAACAGGCGTGAACAAACAGTGGGCCGCTTTGATGTGCGATAAAATGACAGTGCCTCTAATATAACACCATTCGTTGCTTTAAACTCCTGTTGTCATTTTGATAAATGCCAATTAACAACGTACAATCCTGCGCGGGGGACTACCCGGAAAAAATTATGCACGCTACGCCTACTGGATTGGCAAGTGCAATAACCTGACGCCATCTTCATTGAAGCGTTTATTTATCGAAATACACGCCAATTTGTATACAATACAAGAATGTGAGTCCAGTGTTCATTATTCACCAAAATCAAGTCTTTCATCTTTTGCCAAAGCTGATTGATTGGATGATCTCGGCGTGGTCAATTCTCTGAAGTCGTTCTTACCGTAAGTGTAGTGCCATTTTCATCGCGTGGCGCGTGGCTCCTGTGGTTCTTCTCTCGCTGGCTGGGTGGCAGATCGACACCGACGTCGTCTCGCCTACCGACGAGGCATCTTCACAGTTTTTTGGCAATCCCGACAATGTACTCCTCTCCCCTCCCCTCCTTCCAGCTCGTATCTTGATGTGCCCACTCTCGTTTAAAAAATCGGAGTATCACATTACATCGTTTAAAAAAACGGCATCCTTCTCATCAGTTGTAATACTGCAATATAATCCTGAAATATAACGACTTGATTTCAAATACAAAGCCGGAGTCTATGAAAGGTAACTGGACATCAGCAAACATACTATAATCAACCATAAAATACTGATTCACCCCAATTCATACTAATTATCGTTTAAAATGTTTGAGAACAGATTAATTAGGTAAACTTGGAACGGCTCGCCATTTTCTTCAGGTGATGCGTTGCTTTTTAGCGCCACTACTGTAAGTGGCACCAAGGGTCGATAAGGAGGGGACAGCGAAACGTGAGAGGCGATGGCAAAGAAAGGCGCGTTCGGGTGGGGGCGGGGGTGGGGGACCGGAGGCGTGCGAGCCGAGCGAGAACACGGACGGGGAGGCGTCGGAATTAGTGCGTGGTCGCCAGGGGCGAATCCCGGCGCACGAGAGTTGTTTAATCGCCATTACACGCAATCCTCTCCACATGTGCTTACATTTTCTTAACGAAATGCGCGCGCCCGCGCCCGCTGGTGGGAGCGGAGCAGGTGCGAACTCTCGGCGCCAGAGCACTCATACCATTCTTTTGTTCCCGCACCTACATACCCGCGACCGAACAGGTGGACCGCTGGCACTTTTATATACACGAATAATTTGCTTCGCTCCTCAACGCTTACATTCGACCTGAATTCGACTGCATATTCGTTTCCAAACGTTACTAGTTTGGTAATTTTCACACACGGAACAAATGAGGCGTTTCTAAAGCTTCGAATTTCGGAACTGTTCAGGTTTTTTTATTTGCATCTTATGAGTGAGCGAGCAAAATTTGAATACGTTCTGGGAGTCAAATGGTTTCACTAAATTCGCAGAAGTTTTCGCCTCGTTTAACGCATACGTTTACAAATGAGACGGGCGAGCGGAACATGACGAAGTTTTATAACTTCCTCGGCAGAATCTTATTTCTAGTTAGGCAAGAAAAACGAACGCTGTCTTGTCATTGGCTGAGATTCATTGTCTTTTTTCGAACCGCGGGTGTAGGCGCTATTAGAGATAATTGTAATGTACGTAAGGTATAAAACGTAGAGCAATACAGTACGATTCACTGAGCGTAAATATGAACTTGCTTCTTTGGCCCGTTTCTTCATAAATACAATTCTGACAGGAAACGAAATGAAAAAACGTGAGTAATTAAAAAAGCGAGTAATGAAAAAAGCAACGACATGAAGACAAATTATTAATTAAATGATAATTACTGAGGTACGCACCCAAAAGATTGACATCCTTAACGCCTTTCCCAACTCTTCTACATATATTACCATTCTTACATGAAATGTTGCTTATTGTCACACAGTAATGTCTTAATTTTAGGCGCATTATTCTTCGGGACGCCGAGTATTAGCGCAACTTGAAAGATGAACAATTCTTTCAACAAACTTCAACGGAGAAAAATTACGCCATTCCATTCTAGGAAGCAGGTAGTATTGGTTGACATGCTTTGAGTTTTTAGTCGCATTATCATATTCCATAACATTTTTTTACCGATGCCAAAGAGAGTAGGCACTGATATTCTTCCGCATTATGAATCCAATACATAACATTCTTACAAACAATGAACGTTCATCCTTGTACTAATGCAATTTCGTATTGTTGATTTTAAAAAATTCTCTCAATGTATCCGATAGCTTTCGATTCCTCTATCTCACATCTAACTGTATAAGTGATATTTTTACCTCCTCTGTTTTTATTGCTAATGCTGTTCAAGTAGCGACAACAAGAAAGCGCTTTATCTGGATGTTATTAACTTCTTTGCGTGCCTTAATTAATAGTAAGCAGGATTCTACCTGGATGCACGTTTCAAAACCTATCCGCATCCTAGGTCAGGTACTCACGAACTTAAGTTACTTCCAGTGCAACCATCATATACTTTCCAATTTAGTTTACCATTTTTCCTACAATCACACTGCACCCATGTAACCAATATATCGGCATATTCTACTATCAACATCGTTTAGCACACACTCTCTCTATTCATTCATTACATCCTCTGAATTCCTACTTTCATAGATAACCACAAGTAACTCGCTATATTTATAGTAGACTCCTTGTCGAAGGTTTGAAATATTCTTTTAGTGTTTTTAATGTTATACCCGTCTGATTCTTTGTGGTTTTTGCCGTCTTCCGCGCCTGCATTAGTTCGCCTCTCGGCGCAGCCAGAGAGCCGTTAGCCGCAGCCACTGTGTCGTTGCCATCCGCTGCGGTGGAGCGTGTTTGAGCGTCGGAGGACCGGTCCGGTACCGCGGCATGGGAGGGGAGCCCGCTCGTTACACGACGCTACCCGATAATTCACCGACGCCCGCGGCTTGCTAGCGGCCGGCGGCGCGAGCCATTGCAAATGTGCTGGAGGCGCCGACGCCGAACATACGTAATGTAGCGTATCTTGCACAGCCCCCACACCGCCGCACCTCCCATCGCTTCCTTCCACCACAGCGCTCCCGTCCTCCAGTCCTCCCGTCCCCCCGTCCTCCCGTCTCCGCGCTCTCCGCCGCTCACCGCCTTCTGCCCTCTCCGCCCACCTCCCCGCCTCCTCCACCGCCCATCTACGCCCTCTCCGCCCCCGCCTCCGCCCTCTCCCGCCCCGCCTCCCCGCCCTCATCCACCCCAGCCTCCTGCCTTCTGCCCTCCCCCGCCCATCTCCTCCCGCCCTCGTCACCGCCGCCTCACGCCCTCCCCGCGCGCTCCCGCCTCTGCCGCCCTAGGTCCGCCCTATCCGCTCACCGCTCCTCTCGCCGCCCTCTACCCGCCTCTCCGCCCCGCCTCGCCGCCCTCTCCACCCGGCACCGCCTCCGCGCCCTTCCATGCCTCCCCGCCTCTCCTCCGCCTCTCCACCCCGTCTCTGCACGCCTCTCCCGCGCTCCGCCCTCTCCGCCTACGTTCTTCACTATCCGCCTCTCCGCCGCTCTCGCCTTATCACGCCCTCATCCGCTCCGTCCCTCCCGACCTCATCCCGCCCTCCCCCGCCTCCGCGCTTCCTCGCCTCTGTCGCTCCGCCCACTCCCGGCTCTCGACCCCAGCCACTCCCGCCTACGGTCCTCTTACCGACCTCCTGCCGACCTCTCAACTCAGCACCTCTCGCCCCTGCCTCCCGCTCCCCGCCCGCTCATCCACCCGCTCCGCTCGCCCTCCCGCCCTTCCTGCCCTCCCCCGCCCTCTCTCCCCGCCTCTCCACCCGCCCTCTCACGCCTCCCGCTCTCGCCGCCTCTCCGCTCTCCCGCCTCTCCGCCCTATCCGCCCTATCGCCCTCCCGCCTCTCCGCCCGCGCACGTCACGTCGCCGCTCATCCGCCCGCCCTCCCGCCTCCGCACCCCGCCATCCCGCCTTCCTGCCTCCCGCCTCTCCACCCGCCCCCCCGCCCTTCCATGCCGTCCCGCCCTCTCTCCCGGCTCCTCCACCCCGCCTCTTCCGCCCTCCCCGCCTCTCCGGCCCTCCTACCTCTATCCGCCGCTCTCCGCCTCTCCGGCCCTTCTCCGCCTCCCGCTCTCGCCTCTCCGCTCTCCCCGCCTCTCGGGCGCCGTCATCCGCCACTATCACGCCTATCCGCCTCTCCGCCTAATCGCCTATCCCCTATCCGCTATCCGCCCATCCGCCTCTCCGCCGTTCCTAGCCATATCGCTCTATCCGCCTCCCCAGCCCCCTCTCCGCCCGCACTCGCGACTCTTCCGCCCCCCGCCCTCCCCGCCTCTCCGCCCCTGCCTCCCCGCCTCTCGCCCAGCTCCCCGCCCTCCCGCCCGATCCGCCCCGCCCTCCCCGCCGCTCTCGCGCCCACCGCCTCATCCGCCTCTCACAACCGCCTCCCCGCACCTTCCTGACCTCACCCGCCTCTCCTCCCGACCTTCCACCCCGCCCTCTCCCCTCGCGCCCTCTCCGCCCTCCCGCCCTTCCTGCCTCCCGCCCCTCTCCATTTCGCGCCGCTGCATTACGCCTCCCGGCCCTATCCGCCTCTCGCCCGCCTCCCGCCCTCTCGCCCGCCTCTCCACCCGCTCCCCGCCCTCCGCCACTCTCCGCCCTCGCTCGCCATCTCCGCCTATCCGCACTCCCGCGCCTCACTCCAGCTCACCCCTGCCCTATCCGTGTGATCCGCCCTAACGATAGATCCACTATATATCATTACGCGCTGTGTACTCCTGTAAGGAGCGAGCTTCAGGCGTGCCCTCTTCCGCGCCACTCATGGCCCGTCCCCGCACTCTATCAGAGGTAGGGCGGTTGATGACAGACACTCTGGTACAGACCGCATCAAGTTCCGACGGATCTCATAACGCCGCCTCTCCGCTGATAGTAATAATAGTCCGCACTATCAGCTGCCTATTCGCCGCGCCTCCCTCGGAACTTCACTCGCCCATGCCCTCTGACATCGTATTGTGCTGAACTTAAATGAGCCGACAGCTCTCCAGCCCCACGCCCAGCTTCGCAGGGTGGTCGCAGCGGCGATCTCCCCACCCGCCCTCACTGCCCGCCTTATCCTTGCCACTCCCGCCCTCTCCTGAATGACCCGCCCTCAGTTCGGCCCCCGCCCTCTCCGCCTCCCCGCCTCCCGCCCTCCCGCCTCTCACGCCCGCCTCCACGCCTTCCCTGCCCTACCGCCCTCTCCTCGCCTTCCGCCCTCTCCGCCCTCTTCCAGCCTCCCGCCCTCTCCGCCCTCTCCCGCCCTCCTCTACGCCTCTCGCCTCTCCGCCCTCCTCCGCCCTCTCCGCCCCGCCTCTCCGCCCGCTCCCGCCCTCTCCGCCCTCCCGCCCTCTCCGCCTCTCCCGCCCTCTCCGCTCCCGCCGCACTCACACGTCCCTCTGCCCTCTATGCCAGGTGGCCATCTCTCCACCACGCCCTCGCCCGCTGGGGACGGTATGTCGTGCTGCCTCCCCAGCCTCAAATCGCTCCCCGCGGAGCCTACAATGCAGCTCATCACACTCCCGCCCTGCTGAGATCACGCACTCAGATTATCGTGCCTAGAGCTCTCATCATGCCGTATGCTTAGCATCGCGACAATATTCCGCCCTGCGATCCGCCCTAACCGTCCGCCCCTCATCCGCCCTCCTGCCGCTTCTCCGCTCTCCGCCTTCTCTGCTAGTCTGTTCCGCCATTAGCATCGAGAGGTCGCATGCGGATCTCCTGGCACCTCTCGCTCCTCTCCGCCTCTGCCGACCCTCTCGCCTCTAGCCACAGTTGTGTTCGCGCCCTCTCGTCCGCCGCTCCTCCGCACGCCTCTGCCGCCCATCATATTCCTGTACCCTCTTCGCGCCCTCTCCGCCTCTGGTAGTCACTCGCTCAAGTTCATGCTATTATCTGTCAAGTATAGTCACCGTCGTCTACGGGATGACAGATCACGCAACTCGTTACCATGGCCTCTCACATCGCCGTGCAGTGTGCTACGCCCCTCACGCTCGCCTGCGGTAAGCTCGGCTCGGCAGCCCTCTCGACCCTCTCCGCCCAATCTCCAGGTCGACAGCTCTCCGCCTCTCCGCCCTCCATGATCCGCACTACGGCTTCCGGACACGTAGATTATTACTCAGGTTATCGAATCAACGCATGGTTGCAGCGCGTATCCACTCTACTATTGACGTCGTTTGGAGACACATATACTAAATTCGTCGACCTTGCATGTTCAGGTCTGAGCTAAATCGTGGATACTCGCAACTTAAGTCTCATCAAGGTCGCGAGCGCATTGACATCAGATGTTCGCAACATCACGTCGGTATCGTTAGCTGACAATGTCAGCCATATCGCTCATATCGCTGGTCACGTTGACCGATAGATACCAAGATATAATCGACCGCTGACATCTCACTGACTGCTTCATGCAAGTCCGACATCATATGTTCTTTAATTACCTGCTTCGGTCATTATACAGAAAATTAAAGTATCTAGTTACGGCCGGCGGACTTGCAAGGATTTCCACACGTAAGCGCGGACGCTCTCCGCCGGCGCATTCCTTGCACCTCTCCTGGTGGCGCGCTCGATGCTATTCCTCCAACCGCCGCTCGGTCCAACACCCGCCTCATCGCCTCTCCCCGCGCACTCAGGGATCAGCCTATATGCGCCAATTGAGGTTCAGGGACTAGCTATCTGTTACACTCACTCTCTCGTCTCTACATCTGCGATTGCTCTCGCCTCTACGCGCCCTTCCAGCCCTATCTCCGCCCTCTGACGCCGTAGTGGTTCACTGGCACCCTGTCGGAGCCATATCCGTACTCTACGCTCGAGTGCTCACCGCCTTGTCCGCCTTCTCACGCGCCTCTGCGCCTTCTCAGACTGCCTGATTGCCACCTGCGTTCGTTACCGCCTCGTCAAGCACGACATAGTGACTCCAGCACGAGCTACCACTACGTGATATTCTCGCGCTCGAGTTCGAGCTTGTGGTCCGCCCTCTGTCCGATAGACTCTGCAGACTGGCGATCTCGTGTCTCATCGCCTCCTCTCGCTCTTCGAACTCATCGTAGCGAGCCGTCCTTCCGCGCGGACCACTCTATCGCGCCTCTCCTGCCCTCTGCGCAGCCTCTACAGGCGAGCTCTCGCGAGCCCTCGATGAACCGCGCTCGCTCTCTCAGTGGCTCATCTACGGTCATATCCGCCCTACTCGCATGCGCCCTCTCGCACTCAGTCGCACCGTCAAGTTGCCGGACACCCTTCCTAACTGCCACTTGCTGCGCGGCCTACTCGTCCGCCGCGTCGCGTTCCGCTCCCGCCCGGTCATGTCACGCCATTCATCCGCCCTCTTACCCCGTCCTCCTGCCCCTCACCCCCGCCTCTCCACCCCGCCCCCGCGCCTTCCTGCCCTCCCGCCCTCTCGCTCCGCCCTCTCCACCTGCCGCCCTCTTCCAACCTCGCACCCCGACCTCCCCGCCTCTCCGCCTAATCCGCCTATCCGCCCTAATCGCCCTCTCCGCATCTCCCGCCACGTCATCGCCCTACATCGCCTTCGCCTCTCAGCTCTCCGCCTCTCCGTCCTCTTCCGCCCTCTTCGCCTCTCCGCTCCCCGCCCTCAATCCGCCCTCCCGCCTCTCCGCCTCCCCGCCTCCCGTCCTCTGCCCTCCCCGCCCTTCCACCCCCGCCCTCCCGCTTCCTGGCGCCTCCCGCCTTCCCTCCCGCCCTTCTCCACCCCCGCCTTCGCCCCGCCTCTCGCCCTCCCCGCCCTCCCGCCCTCCCTCCGCCCTCTCGCACATCGCGCCTATTCCGCCTCTCGACCTCCGCCCTCTGTCGCGCCTCTCCGCCTCTCTAGCCTCAGTTCCGCCCTCTCCGCCTCTCGCCTTCACGCCCTCTCCGCCTCTTCCGCCTCTCGCCCTCTCGCTCTCCGCCTCTCGCCTCTCCGCCTTCCGCTTCTCGCCTCTCCGCCTTCTCCGCTTTCCGCCTTCCGCCCTCTCCGCCTCTCGCCCTCTCGCCCTCTCCGCACTCTCCGCCTCGTCCGCCTCTGCCGCCTCTCCGCCCTCTCCGCGCCCTCCGCCCTCTCCGCCTCTCGCCCTCTCGCCTCTCCGCCCTTCTCCGCCTTCTCCGCCCTTCGCCTCTCGCCCTCTCCGCCTCTTTCGCCTCTCCGCCCTCTCCGCCCTCTCCGCCCTGCTTCGCCTCTCCGCCTCTCCGGCCCTCTCCGCCCCTCGCCTCTCCGCCTCTCCGCCTCTCGCCTCCCGCCCTCTCCGCTCCCGCCTCTTCGCCCTCTCCGGCCCTCTCCGCCGTCTCGCCCTATCCGCCTATCCGCCTTCGCCTCTCCGCCCTCTCCTCCGCTCTCCGCCCTCTCGCCCTCTCCGCCTCTCCGCCCTCTCCGCCTTCCGCCTTCTCCGCCCTCTCGCCTTCTCGCCCTCTCGCCCTCTCCGCCTCTCGCCTCTCGCCTCTCGCCTCTCCGCCCTCTCCGCCTCTCCGCCCTCTCCGCCTTCCGCCTCTCCGCCCTCTCCCGCCCTCTCCGCCTCTCCGCCCTTCCGCCCTCTCCGCCCTCTCGCCCTCTCCGGCCCTCTCCGCCTCATCCGCCCTCTCGCCTGCTCCGCCTCTCGCCTTTCGCGCTCTCCGCCCGCCCCTCTCCGCCTCACCGCCTCCTTCCGCTCCCCGTCCTCCGCTCGCCGTTCTCTCGTCCTCGCTGTCCTCCTGCCCTCAACCCCTCTCCGTCCTCAACCACCTTCCACACTAGCCCCGTCCCAATTCGTTCACCGTGCCCTCTCATGACGACTCTCCATGCGATGGCCTCGAATCTCTTGCGATGTCGTCAATGACCCCAACCCCACCGTTTGCCTTAGAACTATTTCTGACTGGAGGACACGGTTCTGCCTTTCGTTACATGTATGCGTCGCCTCTTCCTTCGCTCTTTTCCTGCCACCATCCTTGCAGTCTCTCGTAACCACGATGTTTTGTTGCTGGCCCCTGCCACTGCACCGTTGCCTGCCGCCGGCCGCGGCGTAGCCGGCGGTGCCTGAGCTTCGCTGTGCCGTAATTTTTATTGGAGATGCGGCGCGGGGGGAGGTGGCAGATTGGGCTAAGACGGCCTGACGATTCGCACCGGAGAATAGGCAGGGGTGGCCTGCGAGTCTGGGCCGGAGAGGCCATCTTCGAGATGGCAAGAGGTTCGAGGCGGCTCGCTTTCCAAGTTTTGGAGGTGTGAGCGCCATCTTTGGCTTCAATGGTGGTTTACGGGGTGAGGTCGTATATTAATTGTCGTTGCAAATACAATCCCACTAATATAAATCAAACTTCGGGCATCATTTTGATCACATATTACGCGGAGAGAGGCCTTTCTCATGGTTAGAAGGAGTGTTGAAGAAGAAACCTAATGTCGTGCAAGAGCAGCCCGCTTAAATATCTAGGAAAAAGTGTTAATGTATCGCTGCAAAGGTTATCTCGGATAAATAATATTCCAAGTCAGTACGTCATTTTCTAATGGAGGATAACTGGCATGAGACGATTTATTGATATATTAAATCGTTGCCCGTCTAGAGTATATAAGCGTGATATCTTGGTCAAGACAATATGCAGCAAACTTTCTCGTGAGGATAAAGGCATCATTAGCGTTAATGTGTATATGATGAAGACACACTTCCTAATGTCTATTGGTTTCCTAAAATGAGCTCTTTGATTGAATTTGATCTCTTCATTTGGGTAGAGAGTAAGACTTTGTTAATCATCCGTAGCTTCTGAAGCGACGATAGGTTCTTGAGAAGGTTAATTTTCTATGAAATATATCTGCTCGCTTTCACGATTAGAGTTGATGCCTTCACTCTTCGCGTGTTGTTTAGTAGATCAGAATGTAAAAATACAGTCGTTTTTTACAATTTGTCAGTCAATAGCGTATCATAAAATATCAATGAAAGATAGAAAATGATTTACCAGGATAGCCAAGATGATTGATGCAATAAGCTTTACTGGACAATTTGTTTCTATAACCAGATATTTATTTGTTTCATAAATGAAAAATTACAATTTTAGTATTATTTTAATGGTATTTTTAGTTTACAGCCTGTAAATTAAGCTACGTGCGCACTCTTCTGTTTTCAGCCATTGAGTTTGGGAAAACCAACGAACACGCATTTATTCAATACAACGTTGGAAGAAGAATTTTCACTATAAACTTGGATAGAAATCACAAAAGAGATAACAAACATAATAAAGAGAGAAGATGAATAAGAATAGTAGAGATCGAGAACACAGCGCCAAAGAGTAGATGTATATTAGACAGAATGAATTAGGAATAAAATATCGTCAGGGTGAACAAACAAAATTTTACAGAAAAAAGGAAGATGTTACAAAAAGAGGAGTTCAGGTAGGATTATTGGAGAAATAATTTAAGAATAGAAAGGAAAAAATAAAAATTAGGAGAATTGAAAAGGAACTGAAAAAAATGAATAATATGATAGTTGAAGAACAAGAATGAAAAATACAGGGTATGGGAATTAAGAAGAAAGAGGACTTTTCTGCGAGAAAGCAAAGGAGAAAAAAAAAGAGAGAAAGAAAGAGTGAAATAGCGATAAGGAAGTTTATGAGAAAAGAAGTAGGGAAAAGAGAGACTATAAAAATAAAAGGACAAAACTATGATAAAAAAGAGAATGGGAAGTTGGAAAAAAAATGATAAATTGATATAAATACACAATAATTAAAGCTCTGAGGCGATATCATACATCTCTGTTAACGAGCAGAGAATTGTTGATAATTATCAGTGAAAATCGCACTTGCACGAGAAAGAAGAGAGAAATCATAAAAGAGGAAGAAAACAGAGTAGGGGACATGTGTTAATCATTGCTTTTCAACAATAATCACGAAAACGGGTTTCAATGACAGACAGATTAAGGGAATTGGAAGTGACCAGGTCACTTGAATATTTAGATTTTCGCGTGAATTTGTGAGAGCAGCAACATTTGATTCTGATGAATATTTGTGATAATTCAGAATTAGGGTTAGAGCAATTATTACTGTAGAGATTCGACGAAATTTTTGAGATTCAATACAATTTGTACCTTTCAAGAGATGTTTTTTTTCCGGTATAAATGAAACTCATTTATGGTGATGAATAAGCAAGTGTTATTAAAAGTGTGAAAAGCACCTACAGGTAGCATTCGATTCAGAAATAATCATCACAATATCGTAGGTATCGATGTAGTCAATATTGTCTAGTTCATTATCATAAATCACAAACGTAAAGAGGAGACTCTTAAGGTTTATAAAGTCATATGAAATAGACCATCCCCTACACTCAAATATACAATGGAAATTTTACATATTAGATGGAGTTGTGAAATGAAAAACAGTTTTGCATTATAAAGTGTTAGACGTTGGGCGTGCATTACGACTATGTTTATTTTCAACATAATCGCAAAAATATTACTTGTGATATTTTAATTTTTTCTTTAATTTTAATATTGTACTCAACCCTCCATCTCCAGCTCCACCCGACAATAACAACAAGCATTCCCATTACTACTACGCAACGGATACACCATCTGCCCCGGCTCTGCCACGCCGCACCGCGCCCTAAAGTTTCTCCTGTCCTGTCGCGCGCCGCGCCGCCAGTAATATGAATTTTTTTCAACCATATTCATTGGCAGAAAGTAATCGCTTTTAACCCGATCTTCATCTACAAGTTTTTAACATTATCCTGTGTGAGGGCGTGTGACTGAGTGTGTGTGTGTGTGTGGGGGGATGTAGCTCATAGAATTGCGCAATCCAAACAAGCAAGCCCCGTATTTCTTACGTAATATCTACAATGCAAGTCACTAATCATTACATATATATATATATATATATATATATATATATACAAATTATATTA
>BOPP01000703.1:0-16285 GCA_017312745.1 Gryllus bimaculatus | reverse complement strand
CCCCCCCCCCAAAAAAAAAAAAAAGGGAAAAGAAAGGAAGATTTTTCCAAACAATTAAAATTTACAAAATAAAATGGTAACGTGTTTTGGCTTTTCAACTGGCTCTTTGGTAAAGAATTGTCCCATGGCCTCCCGAAGATCCAAAACCGGCCCCTGAAGGAGCTCAAAAGCGCTCAAGCTTGCCTGCTCTATCTGCCAGCGACCTGACAGGGAGGTCCCTGGTTTGAGGCCTTGTGTCGCTGTGGTTTCTCGTCTACTAGCTATAATAAACCATGTCGAATTCAGTCGTTTGGCCTACAGAAAAACTATTTGAAGATGTGCACATCCTGAATTTAGTACGATAGTGAAGATTCAACGAACAACGAATACGAGATGTATGTTCTCAATGTTTCAACAAAAGCAGAAAGAAGACGGATACCGAAATTTCCATTCTGGACTTTGTTCTTGTACTATTTCACAGCTGAACTACCTCATCACAAATAAATTATTTATTACAATTATTAATATATATAATAATAAATCGTTTTAATTGTCATGTGAAATTTTTATTAAAATATACATTGCTGTTTTAAGAAATAATAGGACACACCTAATTATGAAAAAAAATATTTATGGATCTTTGAAAAAACATAATTATAGATGCTTTGAAGGTTGTGTTCAAAAAAGCATTAAACATTGAAATGCATCTATTATGTAAATTGACTGATTGTAAAACGAATTGAGAGGTATTAAAAAAATTGTAATTTTTTATAACTCAAACGAATCTATCAAAATAGCGTTTATATCTCATACAGTGCATTCAGCATTAGTCGTTTAAAAAGAGTGAAGAAAGTGGTGCCGGAAGGTTGGAATTTCGAGAAAATATTGTTTTTATTCTTTTAAAAATTGATCATATTTCAATCAATTTCTTGAAAAGTAATACATTTTTCAAAATATTTTTTTAACAATAATGAAAGAGCTAATTTTTGACAACAAATTTCATTTAAAAAAGAATCGCCATTTGCAATATTATAGTCGTAGAAGACGCCGAAAGAAAGTGGCTTTGTTTTCGAAAATTAAGATCTAAGAGGGAAAAGAGACCTATTCCATCCCTATGAGATCTATTCTTTATTCTTTAAACAAATATTTTTAAAGTATTTAATTTTGGGGGAAATTTTGTAAGTGTTACTAGGCGATTTCGACAAATTCGAGAAATCATAGTGCGTAACGTGTTAAAGGAAATAACTTACTACATATTGGAACGGCATTTTTCCACTTTATCTGTATTAGCGCCCCACAACCCGAATTTGCCGTTTCATGCCACAACATTACATAACTTGCTTTATGCTACGTATATTCCTACATACTTGGTACTGCTCTCCGTATGGTATGTACATGGAAAAATATTAGATTTCCAATCGTAGTATCTCCGTTTCATCATTGTAGGTAAATTAATGTTTCAAATTAATGTCACTCTATTTAAAAACAACGAATTAATTCGTCATTAGATGCGAGTACTTGAGAGATATATGGAAATTGTAACGTTTTTTAAGGTTTCTAACGACAATCAAAAGTTTTGTACTTTTTAGACCAGTAACTAAACGTCGATGACCAACAATTTTAGTGATACCAAAATAAATTTCCGAATTAAAATCAATATTCAAACTAGAAGTAATTTTTTAAACGCATTCATTAATACAAAACATTACTGCAAATGGGGAAAGAGAAAAATAAATTTGAGGAAGTCTTTCCAAACGGTTGTCTTAAGGCATCATTCCATTCACAAAGCTTTCGTTACACCTGCCCGAGGCAAAGATAGCCAGACCCGCCAGGAGATTAACTGGCCGGCGGATGGAAAGCTTCGGAAAAACCGACGCTGGAAAGACAACCGAGGGAGAGGACGGGCTCTCCGTTATTTTCGAGATCATTCTTTCCTCGAGGAACATCCGATATTCTTGTGTTTCTTAAATTCATTGCCTGAAACAACTGTTAAGCCTGAAAAGTCCCCACTTTTCAATCTATTTCTCAATATTAGATATTTAAACAATTTCAAGTAATTTTTGCTGTATATTTATATACTGTAGTTGTCCTTATATTTGGTAGGAAATTTTCTGAAATTTCAGTATGAACAAGACACAAATCGATTGCCAGCGATACAAAATATTTTTCCCGTCACGTTTACCTCGAATAAAGCAAAATACACTTACAAATATGGGATAAATCCAATTATCATAGGTAATACGAGTGCTTTAGAATTTCCAAAACGCAAGTGGTATTTAATGGAACTATTCCACGAATGAAATTACGGCCAACAGTTCGAAAATATTAATATTATATAAATGTACTTTATTGAAATACCTTTCGTATTTCGTTAGTTCTACCACGGCCACCGGTCATTTAAAGTAACAAACATATATTCTTTCACTGAAAAATACATTTATTAAACACGCACTTTTTTAAAATTAAATGTTGAAAGCGCTTCTTTATTTTCATTCACTATCGTGTTGGATTCTGAAACAGATGTTTGATGGTGATGTGTGATGGTGTGTGAATTAATTTGTTTATCATTACCAAATGGTGTTACGAATTTTCTGGTAGAGCTTCTGTGATAATGTAGTAGAATCGCCTCCATTATATTAGCAGTATACATACCTTTTGCAGCTCTCACGCGCAATCAAGCTTTATGAACGTGGTCCCTAAAACAAGAGAATTTTACGGAGACTTCACGAATTGCCGTTTGACTTTAAGAATAAAAAGAACGTGATGAAGACGCTAGTGAAAATAACTGAAAGCGATGTTAAAAAATCAGAGCGTGTATATTATACATATGTGGTATATTGCACCCAGTGGTTGATTCACACCGCCTCCTAACACACAAGAGCCGGAGCTTATGATTAGCCATTAGGTAACAGAGGTGAGAAAAATCGGATAGAAAAACGAATACGGCTTTGGAGATAAACCGCCCTGATTAGGATATAACACTCTTGGTTTTAATTTCGCGAGTGGAATAGTCATGATTAATATCTGGAAAAGTGGTGTGATATTTAGTGTGACTATTTTACAAATTAACACATTCTATAACACGAACGGATAATTAAAATCATAGGAATTACGATAACTAGAAATATTACTCAAAATTGCTATCGAAGTGAGTAAAACTTTTATGCAGCTCCAAGTTATTACTGCTTCGTGGGATCGTCTCCTATATTATTTCAGAAGTATTCACACCTTTGGAAGCTCTCATACGGAACTGATCTTTATAAATGATGACTCCAAAGAAAGAGAATTTCACAGAGACGTGACGAATTTCATTTTTATTTCAGAAATATGAAGGATTTGTTTAAGAAACGCATCTAAATACTCATGTCAAATGCAATCTACCACATACGGTAAGCTATATCGTTATATAACTCCTAAACAAGGCATTCTAGAGTCTTCGACTAACATAAACATCTTATTCTATTTAGGCGGTGTACACGTGGCTTGCGGAGACTGACGAAATTTATTTGTACTATTATTAATTCAAATTTGATCTCGCAGTAACAACTATTAGGACTTTCAATAGTGTCTTGAAACCAATAAAGATCGTTTCTTATGCCTATAGTTGAACATTGATTAAAGGTTTTGCCGTGGTCTACAAGTTCTGTGTACCTAATTGTAGCGGAAACTACGATGGAAATGGACCACATGTTCCCATGTTCCAGATTCACGATACCCTGAGGAAAAATTAGGGTGGGGTTTAAGATGCGAGAGTTCTCGCTGGTAACATGTAATCAAGCAAACTGTGAATAATCGTTTAATGATGAAAATGATTTCATGTTTCAAATTTTCTGTAATAAAAATTTAAAAAAACAGTTATAACAAAGCTACTTACAAGAACATTTGTTAAAAAAGACGCTTATTAAAGGTGCAGAAAGTTGACTTTTAAAGTCGTGGGATTCCGTGGATGTCTTTGGAATGGAAGATGTGCAAAGTGAGTTGGTAGCGGGAGCAGTTTCGAATGGATTTGTATACTCATTAAAGCATTTGTTTGCATGCGTGCTTCCTGTGTGTGTAGGTGTTTGAATAACCTACAAAGATGGTAGGGTTATCGTGAGTCCCCGTCGTCACTTTAATTTTAACCTGAATCGAGAGGATCATGATTACGAGGAAAATATAAAAACCGTTGCATGGTACTACGTTTTCTCGTATGGAGAGAAATACGAAAAGACAGTCAAGTTAACATCTAGTTAATTAGTACATAAGAAAATCGGAATGAACAAAATGAGGTAAAAAACAAAACCATGCCTGTACCACGGGCGTTGACTTGTTCTAATGATCTCAGGCGCAAATTGCCCTTGGGTCAAAGTTAGTTTGTTAGCTAGCAGAACACAGCTTTAAGGCCGTCTTTCCACGGCGCGATCGCAGCGCGCTTCCTTCAAGGAGCAGAGCACTTCTGACGCAGCCACCGCCGGAGCCACGGCCGCCGTGGAAGGGGGTTGGGTCTGGAGGGGTAGATTTCGCCGACCCTCCGGCGACGACGAACAAAGGGACCGGAGCAGGTAGAACGCTGCGAACGCTGGCACCGTGGCGCAGTGGGAACGCTCCCATTTAGAAGCTTGTTCTGCTAGAGTGCGCGCGTGGCCCTCTCCGCTCGCGTAAGCTGAGTCGGCGTCGGCTCGTAGCAGCGCCACCCCGCTGCCGTGAGAAGGCTCAAGTCAATCCCATGCTCTGCTACCGCCGCGCTGCTGCCAAGCGCCTGCGCTGCGGCGTGGGAAGGGGCCTTAGGCGAGCTTGCTTGAGGCAAAGCGCTTTAGGTCGAGTAAGTTAGTATCATTATAGGTCAACTCTCTGTACTCAATTAGTAACGAAAAAAGCCTTGCGCGAAAAGCGTTATTAAAAGCCTGAAATAATCGAACGAGTGATTTTTGGGAGTCAGACCACACTTATTGCCAAACTTCAAAGAGCGCGATTCCATCGACGCATCAGCAAGAGCCGAATAGACACGAGAAATGGAGTATGTTCTCAGTTTGCACAACGACAAGGATATGAAGACGCGAAGATGTGAAGCTCCCAATTTTTACGCGAGAGGATGCGAGATCTGAAAGCAATTCCAGAACACGAGGATTTTCTTTTGTGTCTATTATCCAGATAAGCCTTGATTGATCTCTGAGACATTTACTTCGTGTTTGGTTGAATTATCCACAGTCCAAGTTGTATGATTAGCGACAGCACAATGTCAGTAGAGCGAGATCGCTACAACTCTGACTAAGTGTTGCGTGAGACTAATGCCGCGGGAGTTTTAATTTTTTAACAGATCTTAGTGTTTAATGCGCTCTCCGTCTAATTTCAGGAATTACCTAGCAAAGGTATGTATATAGTTGCTCAAATTTGTTTTCGTTTCAATGTAAAAATATGATTTAACTTAGTAATTGCGGGAACTCATAGCATATCGATAGTAATGTTTTCACTTGGTATTATTAAGAACATGTCGCTTGCAGAAATGATTCGGTACGAAGTACTTAAACCAAAATATAGGTCTATCTATACTACTAAAATGGCGTTGTTGAGAGCCTAAACGTTTTCGCCGTATTGTAATCAGAAAAAAATAATAATACGACAAATGTAAATGGCGAAGAATCGCGTAGAAACTAAACTCTTCATTGTAATGCAAACATGATGTGATAACTTAATATTTCAGCGAGAAATAAAATCGAAATAAATCAATTTTTACTCTAACGGTGAAACGATTATAAGAAATAGTTAATTTTGGGAGATAAGTGTGTTGATGCCCTCTGTTTTCCATGTATGACCAAAAAGGAAATAAAATGAAGCGTCCTTGGAAGAGTTAAAATTGCTACACTGTTAAAGATTTTTTATAGTGTCAAAGTTAAGTATATTGTTCATATTATAAGATAATTTGAATATTATTTGAAAAACAATAATATTCACCAGCCAATATATAATAGTTGATATATATATATAATTATATATTGCCAGAATTTTTCCCATTTTACATTATTAGTATATTTTATTATTTATATAAATTTTTTATACTAATTAATTTTTACATTAATTAATTTATACTAATAATGTAAAATAGGAAAAATTCTATCAATAGCAATTATCCGCACCGGGTAAAACGCATCGAAGCAACAAAACTAAATTTATTTGTTTTCTGTTGATATTCTGTCGTTGAAACCAGAGCTGTTACAAGAACCGCCAAAATGCATAACAAGATATACGCGGCCTTCTGGATTCGTGTCTAGTAACCAATGAAGAAATGCTGCCAAATATGTAACGAAATATTGCTTGTATGCAACCCGCGAATAATTTTGCTAATGTAATAATGCTTATTACTTAAGCGATTACTTATAGTGTGAATGTCGACTATGAATACGGCCTTTGGACATTTCAGTCCCGTGGCTAAAATTAGGGATTGATATGAATTCAATGACATAATTTCAATTTTTAAATAAGTATACTTATGTACAGAACATACATTCTCGTTAAGAACCCCCTCCATCAGAGCTCTGACGTCACCCCGTAGTGAGTGCTCATTGGCTGGTTGGGGTCGAACTACGTCAAACTTCTTTCGCCTTCGAAGCGCGGCGGGCGAGCGCTTGCTCCAGTCGATTTCAGACACCGGGCAGCCTCGTGTTAATAGCTGCGTGGTAGACCTGGTCTTCAACTATCATGCCAAGTGTACGTGTCTACTGTCCTAATAGAATAATCTTTGTAGATTATGGAGAAAAAAGTGAGTGCATTGACGTGTGATTAAAAGAGGGCTTAGGGAATAGAACAGTATTTTTGAAATCCGGTAATTTATAGTTTCAGAACATTCCATTCTCAGGGGCCAGCGAGAGCTGAAGATGACTTGTGGCAGTTACTGTCAAGAAGTTCGCGTGATTGTATACATCAAAAGGACAAGTTTGAACAAGCATCGGCTTCATATGAGGTACAGTTATTCTCATTAACGTGACATATTTATGAAAGTGTTTATTAATGAATTTTTGGTCGTTAATGTTCTTGAAATATACGATTGGATAATTAAATGTTACTACACAGTATTGCAATTGCAGTTCTTGAATAACTTATATAACATTTAATTTTTTTGAATGCATGTTGGAAGTTGCAATAAATAATTTTTTGAATAATATTTTTAACATAATTTTTTATTGATAAGCTACTCTTTTATAACTGCTAGTTTTTGACATAGTTTATATGCACATAAGTATTAATATGTCGGCCAGCAAGGAATGCATACTCCTGTTATTATAATTTACTAAAATAGTTTATATTAATTTTTTATTTACAAGGAGTTAAAACTTGGGACAAGTTTGAGTAATTTCTTTGATTTTTGAATATTAATTTTTAAAAATTTTTTTTATAAGATTAAATATTTAGTTACTTACAGAATCAAAGTACATAAATATCTCTGAATTAATGTTTTGAATATACATATTGAATAAAATTGTGACTTAACACATTATTTGTGTATAAGTGAAGTGGGAAAGACAATTTTCGATTTTCCAGAGTGATTGCCATCATTATGAAATATTCTTTTCATACTTTTATTAGCGTTAATTATAAATTATTGTACGATTAGTTTAGTTCTGCTTCTGGCAGGTTTCATCCAGTCGGGAAATCATACATCACTACAGTGATGTCAGGCAGTGATGATAATGTTCTAGCTCCCAATTGGATGAAACTGTCAACAGCTGATTTACTTCAAACACATAGTTAAATAAATTCATGAATACATCCCTATTTAATTACATTTACAGTACAGGAAAAAATGTTAAGTCAATTAAATAAATAAAAATCCCAAAAGTATTCTTAAATACTACAGAATGTACTGAATCGAGATTTTTCTTATTATTTGCAGTATTCACGTTTGTGAATGTAAAGATATTGACAGAAGGAAACAAAAACATAGCAAACAAATCACGTTGTATGCTAACCAGACGATAATAATGAGAATAATTTGGACAGTGATGAAAGTGTTGAAATTTTGGATTTGTTGCAATGTAGCCGTGAGAAAAGCAACAAATATCTATCTCCATCAGTAAAAGTTGTGGAATGGACGTTGTATCAAGAAAGGCAGAAATTGTGATGGAACTTTGAAGAAACACACTAAGAATGGTATCAAGCAGCATTCAGTGATGGTAAAATTGAATTGATAAAATTGGTAAGATGTGTTCCTTCTTAGTAGTTTTAATTTAGTTTTAGTTAGCTGAGGATTTACAGTTTTTCAAAGTACTTTTTCTTTGTATCAAATATTCCATTATTTTTGTTGAAGGAAAAAAACATGTTAAAAAAAGTTATGGAATTTCTTAATTATTTACTAATGGGACATGTTCATAGAGATGCTGATTGTCTTAGGTGTTTTTTTTTTGGGTGTTTGATGATTGTTTACAATGTATTTTGAAAGGAAAATTATTTTCTTTCAAATTTTTCATACAAAATATTTATCCCAAAACCTGTTGTTTATATTTCACTTTTTTGTAGCCTAACTTGCAGCTGTACCTGGTGATCGGTACCTAGAGTAAACTCTGGAGGTTGGTTCCCTGTTTTGATGGCGAGTTGCAAAGCCCTGGTAGAATTCCTTCCCCTTTTTCAAACCTGTTATACTGCACTCTGAAAGAATGTCCATTAACTGAAATGTGAAAATTCTATTTTGTAATGGTACTTTTTCTTTTCAAAGCGAAACTTCGACTATGTTAGAAATATTGATGGAGGAGGCAGTGATCAGAACAGAATACGAAATTTTGAATTGAGTGTACTAAAGATGCCTACAAATTATATGCATTATGTCTCGCACATTGCATGACACCGTTTTGAAAACATTGACATCTTTACTGAATATAGGTTATGATCCAGTCTAGATCGTATAGTTCTGGAAATGGAATAAAATTGTGAGAGAATCATTGCAAGTAGAAGAATGCAAATATATCTCTTTTTTCATTATTATCTCAAGATAAAAAACGAATTACGAAAGTTTTCCTTTCATTCTTGCACAATACAATGTACACAGGGAAACAGTTTCGTCGGCTGGAGTTCATTTTACTGCCCCTTAATATGCATTGTGGTTTTGTGTTTTCTTTACTCAGTGATTGAGTACCCTGTGAATCAGTGGTGTGTAATGTTGTGATTAAATGGCCTTTTCTCAGTGTAATGTATATAAATAATCTAGCAAAAAAATTCTTAAATCTAAAAACCAATGTTGTAATACAAATAAAACAAATGTAAACATAAGCTTTACATATATGCTTCTAATTGTAGGGTGTAATTTAATGGTACATCTCAATTTAATAAAAGTTAAATATTGTACTTTAAGAGTGCAGAATGTATAGATTATATCTTAAATCATTTGTTCTTTGATAATCACTGAAGTTTCTTAAACTGAATATTTACCTAAATTATTTTTTATGAAATAAGTAAGTGTTAATCTGTAGCTACGGTGTAGCATTGTCTGTAATATTAATTGCAATGATGTAAATCATTGTGTCGTGCCATCAACTTGAAAAAAGAATTCATGTTGTAGCTATTTTTAATGTAGCCAAGCAGAGAAGTGTTGTTTGCAGTTTCAAGCTACTAGTTCCAGGAAATTGAGTTTTTAGAATGGAATTCTGAATTATTTCTGCTGCTACAATCGATAAGTTAATATCAATAGGATAATGATGAATTAATGGCAATTTTCTCTTCAGGTGTGTGAAACTTGAGGCTGTTGGGGAGAGTGACGAAGGCAGTGTGCTGGTTGACCACTTAATCATCCCCGAGAGCTCATCATCGTATTGGACCTGGAGTGCACCTGTTGGGTGAGCTGAAATTCACTCTTTCAGCATCTTCTTCAGGTGCTGATTCAGCACCTAGTTCTGTAGACAAAAAAGTATTTGTTGACTCTTAATCAGTTCAGGTTGAGGTTCAGTGTATGAAAAGCAGAAGATATGAATCCTCGGCCAGGATGCGTTTGCGAAGCATATTCTTGGCTGTATCTGTTGGATAATAACTATACTCTTATAAATGTCTGTGTGTTGCTAAGTAATAATTTTTCGGGGATCCGTTGCTGAATACACAGTTGTTACACAGGCTGAATACACAGGAGTCACTGAATATAAATTTTTGTAAAAATTTGTCTTGCGACAACAATGACCTTTTGAAGGTGAGGGATGTGCTTAAATAGTACTGTTGTAGGGCAAAATTTGAGATTTTATTTTCTATTCTTGAAAATTGTTCACAGATATGTCCTTATTTCGGGAATAGTTTGTGAACAATTTTAGATGATAGAGAAGATTATAGATAATTTAGATAATATACAAGCATGAGTTGATTGGAAGATTAGAGCTTAAAAGAACTGTTTGGACTGAGATTCACCTTTTTTTTATTTCTGTAAATACTAGTTGAATGAGGTGCAATGTTTCAAAATGTTTTTAAGTACCTGGAGGTGGCAAGATTTGCGACATGAATTAAAAATGGGGCAAATGTTTATTTAAGTTAATTATATGATGTTCTGTGAACAGTAAAGTTAAAATCCTTCCTCTGCACTGCCCTGTCATTTCAACACTTAAAAAAGTCGCAGGCTTTGTTTATTCTGTTCAGTTTCCCAAGTCACAAATATTATTTCAGATATAATTCATAATTACTGGTATAAATTTTTTGAATTATGGAAGAAATTGGTTCTGCGTATCATAAGGACAAAGTTGAGATGATCAGGTGAAAGACTTTATGGAATGTTTTGTTCGTATTTGTTAATATTGAATAGTGAAAAATTTGCCGTATTGACAGTTGTGTAAATAGGGTAATATTATTTTCTTTTTTCATTAATAATGTTATGACTTTCATGAACTTTTTTCCCCTCTTTTAATACTTCATAGTTTGAAGATTTTTTTTCTTAATGTTTTATAAAGTAATATGGATAACAGTAACATTTGAAGATGTATTTTTATGTTCGAAGAAATAGCATGATGCATGAAACAACTTTGATTCGATTGTTATTGATATATGGTTTTTGTTACCTGAATACGCATCATTGAACTATTTTGTTCTCCGCCAATTGCAAGCAAATGTCAGGATTTAATGTAATCAGAAAACTTAAATATGGAAAATATTAGTAATTCAGACTGTGAGAAGAGAAAGGAAATAAAAGAATCATGCACATAAAATGGGTGTCATTGGAATGATTAATTCCAATTTATTAACAAATTGCAAAGAATGAATATTATGAATATATTATATAAGTCAACTTTATTGTAGAATAATTGAATGTCAATGGTGCTGCAAAATTGTGGAAGTTTTGAGATTGAGATCTCATGTTCAAAAGGTCTCCAGGTATTTATTGAATTCAATTGAATAGATGTCTTGTTTTACAAGGCAAGACTTGGGCCATGAGGCCTGCTCTTCCATCTGACCATGCAAATTTCAGTTCATTCCTTTCAGGAACTAGCAGACAAGGAAGTTATTTATGCGATTTGACTTTAGCTTAGAGACTTCTTTTAGGCTTGAGGATCTTTTACATGCAGTAAATGTACAAGATGGGACAGCTGACTTTACTTCCCCTCTGAAGGAAAGATTTTTTCAGAAGCATCGTACAAGTCATTTGGTCAAATGAACGAATTTCGGTTCTGAATGTTGCAAATTGTAATGTATGTAATATTTGGAAGTTACACATTTACTGTCGATGAAATGAGTATATCGGTGAAGTGAGTATTTCAAGAAAAAAAGGAGTACTAAACATAAGTTTTAAAAAATGCAACTTCTTATGATTACTTGTTTTTTTTTTCCTTTTATTTATTTATTTATTATTTATTTATTTATTTATATTTACTTTAAACAAGCAATTGCCATTATTACAGGTTTATACAGTATTATAATTTGATACTAAAAATAAGTAAATATAAAATAAATTTTAATTGTAATCGCAGAGATAATGTGACTTTGTATAATTAAAGAATTGAGATACAATATTATGTCGATATCACTGTTATAGTATCTGCACATACACCATATAGGAGAATAGAAAATCCAAATTAGTTCTTGTGAAATGTATAGTTTTGGTTACGTGTGGTACTTTCCAATTGATCACAGATAATAATTTTCTACTGTCAATATCATGATTTATTAATTTGAATAGAAATAAAATAAAATGTCATTACATTTTCTACTGGATTCAAGGAACTAATTTGAAGATATAGTAAAATTTCGCTGTAATCATTGCTTAATTTTGGTGATAGTAATTTAAGAATTCAAGCTGCTAAGTTAAAACACATGTTTTACTGATTCAATTCTCTTTTTGTGTACATCATAACGAGGAAACTAGTTTTGTGAAGAGGACATAAGTATTGGCTGCACAGATGTTAAATACAAAGTTCTAATTTTAGAAGGGTTTCTAAAGTTATTTGCAGTTTTTCATAATAAATCCTAACACTTGATTAGCATTATATACAATATTATCTTTACATCTATAAAATCTCATTTTTGGATCAAAATAACTTATAAATCTTTTATTTTTTCGACACAGTCTTATGGTCGACTATATTTCTTTGTTTTGTGAATTTCATTACTTTGCACTTATTTATATTTAAGTTTAACTGATTTGATTTCTCACTATTTATAAAACCGATTATTCCACAGCACTTCTAGTTGCAATGATCTAACTGTTATTAATTTTCTCTATTAGATTTTAAACAGTCACAATAATAAAAAAAAATGTGCAATTTGAAAGAATATAAGTTTGTTACATCGTTCAAATTAAATAACAAAAATAACAAGGTTTACCAATGAGAAACCCTTCATCCAGCTCACCTCTCTCATTGATGTACAGTAGTCTATCTTTCTGCTATTCTAGAAAATCCAGCTTATAAATACCCTTATTAATAACGTTCCTCACAATCTTGCCCCTGATTTCAATACTTAAATAATATTGTTACAGTTCATACGCGCCGCGCACACATAATACCTATAACAAATGTCCATTTAGGTTATTTATTGTATATCGTGTGTCTCCGTCTCTCGAATGCATAGCTCTATCAGACTCGTTAGGATGGAACAAATCCATTCTGCACACACTTCTACTCCAGTACAACTCAACTCTCTGTCATCAACTCAAAACCAGCAAATAGCCAACCCACCTCCATGCGAAAATACAAAACACACATCTCTCCTCGCTACGCCCTTCTCCATCCTCCTCCTCCTCCTTCTCTCATATCTTCTCCTTAAGGCGCCACAATGCACCAGCGCCCTATCACAACACCGCTTCTCCCTTCCTCTCTCTCCAGCCCTGATTCGATATTCCGTGTCCCCATTCTACACACGCATAATGCTTTCCGCCCATACCCATCAGCTTACCTGCGCTCAGCGAATAAAACACTTTCTAGCTCACGCACGGTGTGAGAGACGCCGATAGTCACACATCTGAAGATCATCCTGCCCCTGTTCGAATAGAGAAGACCACATTCTTTTCTATAAAGCCCGGTTTCAGTCTTTCCATGCGACCCAATGCTCAATCCTAAGGTTTTTTGAAAGATTGCTATGTGTCGAGAAATGATTGTAGGAATACAGTATTTCTCTCTCTCTCCTCAAATATGAATTGCCTTTAATTTAGATAGCAGCTGTTTAAGAGGAAGGCTTCCTAAATTTCGTTTATTAGCGCAGCCTACGTTACGAGATCGTGTAATTGATGGACTTCCGGAATATCAATAGGATCTCTATATCCTTGGTCAGGGAGGTAATAGCTGGATTTCTCAGTTGGAACCATATCGTAGCAGACCTCAGCGACTTCACGATGGTGCGCATGAGTTATCTTAATAGGTATTTTGACGCAATGGACTATGCTGCTTTCAACCAATTTGCAGCTCCATATTACTGCGTGCACTTGATCCGACAAGTCGCCAGAGTGAGTACAAGTTCTGGCCGCAGCCCTATTGTCCCACACGGCTTCGAGCAAAATATCTTTTTATGTAGATTTAGCAGAAGGTCTTTGTTAAGTGATCTATGTTAAAAGGTGCGTCCAGGATGCCCAAGAATGATTTGGATAAATGCTGACGGAATCATTGGGCTGTAGCTGTGGTGCGAAACTGCAAATCGCTTTAGATTATATATCGTAAACTTAGTATGTTTGTGTCAAGAGGCATAAAGGAAAATTATTTAACCAAATACATACGGATGCAGCACTCAATTAATGAAAGAAAATTTTAAAAAAGAAAAAAAAAAACTCATAAAACATATACTCCGATGAAATAAAATGCAGCCAAGATAATGCAAAAATTAAATTGATTTCTCTAATTACAATACATATAAAAACCTAAATATAAATATATCAGAGTAGGATATAGTACAATAAATGAGTGATTTCAATTGCCAAATATAATACTATTTACATTCATTTTCAAATTACAAACTTTATAGCAAATTGTGAATACTTTATACTGGAATAATTCAAAACTGTCTTCAAACTAGCGATCCCTGCCTATCGTCTGGAGTTCTCAATTACAAAGTTCTTTTAATTGGACTTTACTCTATATATTCATAGATATTTGTAAAAAATAGAATTCCTCCAGATGACTTATCAAAACTGAAATACTTTAGCGTTAAACCTCAATGATTTTATTCTTCTATATAAAATTTCTGAAGATATTTTAGTGATCCTTTCAAATATCAGTGTAATACTTTGTTTCTTGAATATCAGAAGTTTCAAGGAATTAGCATAGGCTCTTCCATACGCAATTACATCATAATGTAGTAATAGACCAATAAAATGCATAAAATATCACTAGAAGTTGTGTTGTATAAAATAATTTAGTATTTTGATAGCAAATATAAATGAGATACCTTAATTTATTTGCAATGATTGATGTATGATAATCCCATTTTAAATTGCAATCTATAAGAATACCCAGGTATTTTGTCTGATCTCTTTTTATCTCCGGACAAATACAGTTTTGTATATTACAAGAATTTATATGTATCCACAATGTACAGTGATCCGGACCATTGTCCAAATAGCTTCCATTTGTAGGGTATACTGTCTTTGTTATATTAAGGTTTGCACATAACCAATTAGCTAACAGGTTGACTTCAACTCTTTGAAGAACATCAGTCCATGATTTACAATTAACTATAACACAAGTCTCGTCAGCAAAAGATATCAAATGTCACTTATGTATAGAATAAAGAATAGTGGTCCCAATATTGTTCCTAAATCAAGTGACTACTAGTTCTTTACTAGTAACCTATATTTTCACTACTTGTAACTTTGTAACTTTTAATCAAATCATAACTAATTCCACGAAAACCATATCTACAGAGCTTCTTTAGTAGTAATTCATGGTTGACAGTATCAAATGCTTTCGCCAAATCCAGATAAATAGATATGCAGGGCTTACTCTTACCTATTGAAGTGCATATCTGTCTTGTTGCATATCTAATAGCATCTTCAGTATTTTGACACTGTTGAAAACAAAATTGGAATTTGATTATATTATTATGTTTATTTAGTTATTCTCGGTTTAGTTTTGGAATTCAATATAAATGTTACTTTAGATTTATTGTTGGCATCCTTTCAAATTTGAATGAAATTAAAAACAGCTTTATTTACAATTTCTTCTGTATAAACAAAATTCCAATTTCTATTATTTATAATGTTTAAAAGCTTTCTGAAATTAATTTTAGATTTTAGTATATGTTCTTTAGTATTATCATGAGTTTTTGTCTGCATTCACTAGTATCGTTGCTTGATGGTCTGTCAGATCTAAGACACAAACAAACAGTTTAACCCTTATACTTGTATTAACTTTACCAAAAATGTGGTCAATACAAGTACTCGAGTGTCTGACGACTCTTGTTGGAATATTTATATAAGAGATACAACCAGATTTATAAAAATTACTCACATATTCAAGAACTAATTTATCATTTTTTAATAAATCTAAAATCATGTCGCCAATAATGATGATTTTAAAGGTTACATTGATAAATTAATGTTCTTTGAAATCGTTAATAAAGTGCAGATGATGCGATCTGTAAAATGAAGTTATAAACAAACACGTAGCATATTATCTCTGTGTAAATTTAGCTTTAATTTTTGCTATATTGATAAAAGTTTTTATGTTTGATATCTTTTTTAATATAAATACAATTTCCATCATTCAACATTTAATTGACTGCTATTAAAAAACATGAAACCTGAAATCTCATATAAATTCTTGCAATTAATATCAAATGTCTTTATGCAAATAATAATTTTCGGTTTGATTATCATTGAGTTAATAAATAAATTTAAACTCAATATTTTTATTTAAACTTCTAATGTTCACATGGAAGATAAAAA